>JAVDOI010000107.1:428061-521798 GCA_032191485.1 Leptoclinus maculatus | reverse complement strand
CGGTTACAAACATTAAACCTGAGAAAATGTCTTACAACAACCCTCAGGTTTTCAGCTTATGTGACATATTCATGAGCTAAATATATGATGTTGGGTTGTCAGTGATTGGATTGGACTGATTTTAAGTGGGTGTGACTGCATAGAAGAAGTGGGCATAGTTGGTTTGTGGAATAGAATTTGAAAGACTTTAGTTTTGCCGTGTTGGTCTTCGCCATCTTGGTTCGTGGAACCCAAAGCTAGCGCTAGCTAGCTAGCCTGGTTAGCAAGGTGCATCCATGATTCATGTTGACTGTGATCGGGATGCTAATTTTGGCTAGCAAAAAACAGGCTTGTTTGTAATGTGCTTAACGGAGCAAACGAACAACCGACTCCTTAAGAGTGGACAATGGTAGAGACCTGTCAATCACTGTGTAGCCCCGCCCCTAAAGCATCCCCTGCTTTATGGTCTGTTTGACTCTAAATGGACCATAATGTACTAAATGAACATCATGCTGTATTGAAGAAGACTTGAAACTAGAGATTGAGACCATAAACTCATGTTTACAATGTTTACTGAGGTAATAAATCAAGAGAGAAGTAGAGTCATTTTCTCATAGACTTCTTTTGAACCAGAGGAGTCGCCCCCTGGTGGACACTAGAGAGAATGCAGCTGTAACACATGAAGCTTTGACTTCACATAAAGAACCAGAGGTTGTCTCCTGGTCTGATTCAGTAACCGTGGACTCTCAGGGTAGTAACAGGATCTAGTGAACAACAGAAGGAAGAACAGTAAATTTAGTTTGGATTGACGGTGCGATTTAACTTCCTTGCTGAATGCAGGAGTCGGCTGAAAAATAACTATATTTATGTTTTTTATTTCATTTGTGTTTAAGGGTAATAAGTCACAAAGGTTGTGTTAAACATGCATCAGTGGTCAGGAGGTGTATAAGAGGTTCACTGAGTATGACGGTCTGTCTATTTTCACTCAATCTAACTAGAAGTTGTGTCCTTTCACAACTGCTTCTTGCTTTATTCTATGATTTTTATGCCTCCGTGCAGGTGACAGCCGGGCCGGAGACATTTTGTTTTTGGACTGTCCGTTTACATCACATTCTTCTAATTTGGCACAAATGTCCGAAGATGAAACGATTAGATTTGATGGTAAAATGTTTTTTTGGCCATCACTCAAGAATAAGATATGTTAACTATGACAAATTCACACAAATGTCTACTCGGATAAATTGATGACATTTTTGGACAGACATGGATGTAAATTGCAACTTGACTGGTCAGCGAGGGCAAACAACCACGAAGCGGTAGTTCTAGTTAATGCTACTGTTTATATTTGAAAGAATACAAAATAAATTCTGAGCATATCTATTTCCTCTCAACGGCTCTGAACATGGAGACGGTTGAGCCGGCTGCTAGCAGCTAACAGCGCTGACAGAGCTAACAGTGTTTACTGGAGGAGGAACCACAGGACGGGTGATACGCTTCCACAACAACGCTGCTTGTCAGGAATTCATTTTCTGCTTCATTAAAGCTCTGAATATTGAATAGAGAAGCTTTAACAACAACTTTGATTCATTGGTTGTGACAACGGATTATCTCTGTTCATTTCCAGGCAGAATGACAAACAAACAGTTCTAGGAACTAAGTAATAGAAGTGACTTCAGGGTTTCTAAGGGTCGACCTGTTGGTGAGTCTGAACTACTAACAGTTTCCTTGAAAGAATTCCCACGAGCAAGAGGATGAATGTGTTTCTGCAAAATGTGACACCAGTCAGCTTTTCACAGAGAAGGAAGGGTTAACACACACACACACACACACACACACACACACACACACACACACACACACACACACACACTGGTGCTTCTGACGTTTCCAGTGCGTTGGCTGTGGTTTTGGCTGCGGCGGCGGCCGAGTCTGAGATCAACGGAGGCCATTGTTTCTCTGAGCGAGAGAGAGAGAGAGAGAGAGAGACCAACCATTCTTTCCACTTTCCATCTCGGCTCTTGTCTGTTATTATTTTTTTTTGTGAAGGACGGCTCATCTTTCCAGCTGTTATTGAAAATGATGAACATGTTTTCTGTTTTGGGGGGAAAAAAATCATTAACAAATTAAACCGCATCTGCTGCATCTGGTTAGTTTCTCTGACAAACCGACAATTTAATGTGTGTTCTGTTTGTTTGTAGAGGAAGATGTTCGTGTTGTGTTTCTTTGACTCTGCATGTTACCCGAACTCTCTCCGTGAGAGAAACTTAATTTCAATCAACAAATTTCCCCCTGGGGATAAATAAAGTTTATATCTATCTATCTATCTAAACTAAACACACAAACTCGACTTTTAAGGCTCAATATTGAGTCATAAACAGGAAAATACATGTGAGAACTTAAAGGAACAATATGATGCAGCCTGAGCTACAGAGTCTGTCCTCATGTACACATGTATGCAGTGCACATTATATGAAAACATCTGGCAAACTTGTATTTCACAGAGTTCCATATTTTTGGAGGATTATTTCAAACAGCTGACAAAACATGATTCAGCAGCTTTTTGTTGTCCAGATGGGGCAAATTTAGGCAGAAAGTTTGGTTGTGTCGCTGTTAGCACTGTCAGGGTAACCCAAACCTTTGAAGGACTATGTGATGATTCATCACTTTATGAATCTGTAGTCTGACTCACTACATGAAGACTGAAAGTCTGCCATTGGCTGTTTTTTTCAGAGGCATTTTCGTCCATTTCCACTATCTGCATCTATGTATTTTGAAAGGGTGAAGCCATAGGACGTATATACTGGGAACGTTTTACTTTAATCTGCACCGCTGCATGTAAACAGTAATATTAGTTATTATTACTTTTTTTAAATAAGCGCAAAAAACTGAATTTTCTTTGCATGTAAACGTATTCAGTGTGACAGCAGAGCGGTGGGATGAAAAGTGGAGATTGTTTCCAAAGTGTATGATTTTCCTGAATAATTGGATTAATTGTGGGCGGAATGTCATGAAATAGTATTTTTTTATTTCATGGATCAATCAAAGACAGATATTGCTGTGTGGTTATTTTATTGATTGACTTTCCCGTATAATGCACAATATCATTACATATGCAGACGATGCAATAGTGTGATTAGAGAGTTTAATTTGTTTCACTGTTCTTGTAAGGAGAAAAGAAATAGACTTTTACATAACTCAACCTTAGTTTCATCACTGTAATATGTAATGTGTGTGGGAATATTCCCCATAAATGGTGGAGCCGTTAGATTATAAAGACAGAACATTTTCGGTGCTCTTGAACACCAGATGACTGAAATCTGATGATAAAGTGAGTCTCTCAGGTCTATCTATCTTCTCAATTTTAAAAATGGAATCTGACTGCTTAATATTTCCTCAAAAAAGGTGACTAACTGACTTCTAAATCTAACTGGCAACATTATTCTGCATGTGCATGGTGTTTTTGTAAAACTTAATTGAGAATTGGGGCTGATTACTGTGGATTGTGGTTCAATGCTGACTTGGTGGAAGTGAACATTTCCAGTACACTTAACTGTCTTAACTAATCAATCAATCGACTGACAGACGATTGATTGATTGGTGGGTTGGTTGATTGGTTAGTTGGTTGATTGATTTGTTAGTTGGTTAGTTGGTTGGTTGGTTGGTTGGTTGATTGATTCCTCTCTGGGCTGCTGAATCCTTTACTTAACAGCACGACTCGTCTTTTCCAGTTGATTTCCTTCTGATTCTGGAGTCCAATCTCTCAAAGACAGTTCCTAAACTACTCTCCTTGTGTCCTCTCCTCGTGTCTTGGTTTTGTTTCCTGAATCCTAAAGGTCCTTTTAACCTTCTTCTTGGAAACGTTTGTCTTCGTCCTCTTTGTTCTTGAATCTTTAATAATCAACACAGAAGCACTTTCCAGCCAATTCGACTGTGTTTGTCCTTGACGTCTCCCAACTTGCCTCCTGACTTCTAACGGTCGTAGGTGTTTGCCTCCTTTACCTATGGTCTTGTCTCCTACCCTTTTTATGGGTCCTATCCTCTTGTTGCCTTGTGTCCTGTCCCCTCGTGTCCTTGTCTACTATCACCTTGTCTTCTGAGTGATATTACCCAACCTTAACAGCTCCAGTGGAGGTTGTCCGTTTATGAAAGTTCATGAATTTATCCTCCCACCATCACCTCCAGCGCTGGGCTGCAGCTCCACCAACTGTAACGTGGTGCTGACGGAGGCCCAGGGGGAATTCACGTCGCCCTGCTACCCGCAGAAATACCCCAATTCGCAGGCCTGTAAGTGGACCATGCAGGCCCCTGCCGGCTTCATCATCCAGCTCTCCTTCCTTGACTTTGACCTGGAGGAGGCGCCGGGCTGCATCTACGACCGGGTGGTGGTGAACACGGGAAACACGGACGTTAAGTTCTGCGGCCCGACGGCCAGCGGGCTGACGCTCAACTCCACGGGGAACGTGATGGAGCTGTCCTTAACCTCCGACTTCAGCGTGCAGAAGAGGGGGTTCAGTGTTAGCTTCCGACACGGTAGGTTCAGGGACCAGAGTCCTCTTGACTAATCCAAAGGGATCCAGGGTATCTTAGTTATCTAGGCTATCATTGCGCTCTTACTTTGAAATAAAGGCAAGAATTGAAACTCATATAATTGGCTGAGAGCTGATTGTGTGATTGCATTAATAAGATGCAGGTGTGTAGAGGAGCCTCCCAGAATGCACTGGGGGGATCCAGAAGTCTTATTTTATGTTACTGCGTTATAACTGTTGTGTTTTGAATCCTAACTTTAATTATCTAGCGAGTTGTCGTTAAAAAAAAGATAGTTTTATCATAATCTTAAAATTAGTTCATATTACACCTGATTAACCCTGAAAACTCTTGATCATGAGCTGATTGTGAGCCAGTCAACGTCTATCGTCATCCCAGTGAGAATGATCTTCATTAATATGAAGGTGGCTCTGATGTCTCACACTAACACTAAGATAAAACCCTGTTGAAGGATGAACTTTGGTCTGCAGTTGAAATGTTAAAGTTAAGTTCAAACCACAGGGATTTGAGGTTTCTCAGACAGCGAGAGCATCATCATCATCATCACACAGTCTGAGGAAGACGAGGGCGCTTTGACAGCAGTGTTGTGTTGTGTGTGTGTGTGTGTGTGTGTGTGTGTGTGTGTGAGGGGTGTTTTTCTATTACATGTTTTAAATGTTTTGCTGAGTCGTTCTGCTGGAGAAACACTTTGGGACATGAAGTGTCAAACAGACGAACCTTCTTTTTATTATATAACGTGTGGATGAAGTGTAGAATAATGTAAAGAACGAGTGTTTGTGAGTCTTCTGTCTCTTTACAGACATCAAAAAAGGTTCAAATGGTTCTGAAGTAAAGTTGATGAATAGAAATGAAAAATGTCTTTATTGTCATAATAAAAGAGTTAAAACACATTTAGAATCAGACGAGTAGTTGAAATAAAGATGGATGAAAAGAGATCACTCACTCTGTCTGACTTTCTTTATTATTTGTCTCCTTCATGTCTTCGTTGTTCATTCCTCTTCTTTATTCATCCTCTCTCTCCTTTCTTTCTTCTTTTAATCAACCTCTTTTATTCTCTTCTTTCCGTGCTTTTCACACATTTCTTGTTTATTCTTTCTGCCTTTCAATTCCTTTCTTCCTTCCTGTTTCCTTGCCTTTTTCTGTCCTCCCCTACTTCCTTCCTCTGTGCACTTTCTTTGTCTTCCCTCCTCGTCTTTCCTTTCTTCCATCCTTCCATCCTCTCCTCTTCCATCTCACCTCTCCAGTTGCCGTGGCCCTGAGGAACCAGAAGGTCAACATCTCCAGAGGACATGGCCAGTTCACCGAGGTCTCCAACTCCGTTACGATGCCGTCGCTCAGTCAGCTGACGCTTTGCTTTGAGGTGGAACGCAGCAGCCAAAAACAGGTACGAAGGTGTAGACGGAGGAACACTTCATCCAAATGACTCTACTTCTCTCTTGATTTATTACCTCAGTAAACATTGTAAACATGAGTTTATGGTCTCAATCTCTAGTTTCAAGTCTTCTTCAATACAGCATGATGTTCATTTAGTACATTATGGTCCATTTAGAGTCAAACAGACCATAAAGCAGGGGATGCTTTAGGGGCGGGGCTACACAGTGATTGACAGGTCTCTACCAGAGACGTATACGGCGTCTCTACGTCACTCCTCCTCAGTCCAGATGTGGTCACTTCCTGTTCACTAGTAATCCATGCCGAACTGGAGGCTTCATAACGTCAGTCCACAAACCAATGAGGTGACGCCACCATGACTATGTCCACTTCTTATATACAGTCTGTGGGCTACACCTTCAAGTGAAGCTTCTCGTGCTAAAGTACTCAAAGTGACGATCGGTTCTCTTGGTTTCCCGAACAGAGAGAGTGGATCTTCAGTTACTACGACGGCAGCGGCAACGAGGCGCTGAGTCTGGGCTCCGATCGGTCCGGCATGAAGATGATCGTGGACGGGGTGGTGTGCCCCATCGACTCCATCATCTCCTCCGCCGACTTCACCTCCTCCATGAGGCCTTACTGCGTGCTCTGGACGTCGTCCAACGGCCAGGTGGGAGTCTACTTCAATGGAAACTACTGGGCCAAGACCTGCTCCTCCTCTGGTGGCCACTCGGTGCCAGCTGGTGGACAGTTCCGGTTAGGAGGTAAGCTTTATCCCAAATGAATGAGCTCTGATGTGGCAGGTTCGTTAATCCAGGTCAAAGGGTATTCAGTATGGATGCACCGATACCAGTATCGATAAGGTGCTCATGTACTTATACTCTAAAAACTACTCTGATACAACCTGCACCCGAAACCAACAAGTCACCCAGCTGCAACGATAACCGATGATAAATACATCACTTACAGGTGCAGTGTTTGAGCAGCGACAATGTTGTGTTCATTGTCATGGACACACCAGCCAAGATGATGAAATAGTTAGGTTTAGTAAAAGACCAATAATCTAAGTGTAGCTGCTAATAAAAGTGAAGTCCTGATGATGGCGCTAAATGAAAAGTCAGAGGATCACCAAAGTTTTCACAGCTCATCCTAAAAAAGACAGAAGACGTGTGATGGTTGACGGCGTTCTGTCTGTGTGTGTTCAGGGCAGCACAGCTTCAACGGGAACATCTACAACCTCCGGCTGTGGGATTACGCCATGACGGTGCAGCAGCTATACGCGCTGAGCTGCGACACGGTGGGGAACGTCATCGACTGGGACAACAGCCACTGGACCATCCCGTCCGGCTCGGCCCAGACCGACACCACGCTCAGCTGCAGTGAGTAACGTCACGGTCCGTCACGTCGGTTGATGAGGTCACAGCAAACATTCAAGAATCAAAATGGTTTTGATGCTGCCATATTATGTAAAATACCACGTACACACACACTCAGTATTGTCCCATGCAGGAACTTCAAGCACTAAATGTTTCAGTCTGTTTCCGATCAGGGTGGAAAATTACAACCAGACTTCAGCCAAATTCTGGTCAGTTTTGACTGCGGCTAGTAAATTAATTGACTCCAGCCACCAGTTTGGCTGCCGACCAACCACCTTTCTGATTCCTGCTCTCAAAACCCAGTTGGCTGGTAAAACACACTGGGAGTAGATTCACGACACACACACATATACAATCCTATATTACCAACACTGGACTATAATACCGCTCCAACCAAGTGGGGACCTCTGTTTCTAGTCATTCAAAAATGAAATAGAATAAAAAATGTACTTCTCCCCGAAGATTACTGGACTTTTTCCAAAATGCACACACAGATTCCTATAGTACCAACAGTGGACTATCACACTACTCTGACAAAGTGGGGACCTCTGTTTCTGGTCATTTGAAAATTAAAAAAATAGAATTAAAAGTGTACTTGTAAGATCTTCTCTTAGAAAGGTCACGTCAAATGTGCACACACACACACACACACACACACACACACACACACACACACACACACACACACACACACACATAGTACTGTATTTTCTGAAAAAGACATAAAATAATGTGCAATTATTGTGTTTATTTATTGCAAGGTTGTTCACAGTTACTTAATACAATTTATTAATATTTAAGTATGTAAAACGCATTATGCACACACACACACACACACACACACACACACACACACACACACACTGGTCCTAAAGGCCACAGACGTCTTTGACACACTTACAAACCTGAAACCACATTTACATAATCAACCGTTTTCTTACCGTATTTAAGTATTAACCATGAAAGAGTGTAAGAGTACATTGAGTGTGTGTGTGTGTGTGTGTGTGTGTGTCCGTCCACTGAGTGGTACTCTACCTCTTCTTTAAAGCTGTAAATGAGTGTGTAGCCGCAGGAGGTTAACCACAGCGGTTTCAGTGAAATTCCTGCCAACGCTGTATGTACCCGCTGGAGAACGGGCCTCTCCGTGTGTGTGCTAGTGTGTGTGTGTCAGTGGGTTAGTGAGTGTATGTGTGTGTGTGTGTGTGTGTTTTGTGTGTCCGTGCATGCTTGTATGCCTTGGAGACCTGCAGTGGTTTTCAAGAAAATGCATGATTTTGCACAAAGCTTCCTGACTCTTGTATGCACACACACACACACACTCTCTCACACTCTCTCTCTCTCACACACGCACACACACACACACACACTCCCTCTCTCTTTCTCTTACACACACACACACACACACACACACACACACAGTAAAAGGCCCACAGAGGGGGAGTTGACTCCAGCGTTTCTGTACTCTACCTGTCATGTTCGCTGCAGTGAACCAACGTATGAATGAATTCCTTCATGTCAACAACATTAACAACATGACATCAATAATAACAAAGTTAGCTGAAGCTGTGAATTACTAGAAAAAGACAAGACAAAAGAAAATGAGATGAAACATGAAATAACAGTCAGAGTTTGGTTTTCGATGATGTGAACAAATGTACATGTCAGTATATTTTTTTATTTTATCTGTAAAATCTAAAGTCCATCACCACAGTTTTAGTCAAAGTGATAACAAAGGTGAACACACAATTATTATTATTTATTTTAGTGTAGTTGTGCCTTTCACTGCAGTGGGTGAAAGTTATAGTTAAAAACAGAAGAAACATTACAAATGTCAGGATTGTTTGAAGAAGAAAAAAATAAAAATTTGAATTATTCGTTTATTTTATAATTTTTTAAAAATATTATTTGTTCAATTAATTGTTAAATTACACTTTCTGTACATTACATTTTTGTTAATTAGTCAGTTAAAACAATACTTGAGATTGATGATAATATGTACAAGTTACATAATATTTATCTTATGAGATAAAATACATATGATTAGGATGTAAATGTCTAAATATAACAAGCTCTGAGCCTAACCCTACAGGTATAGAAGACATGCTTTAATTGATTATTGTTTCATCAAGTCATTGGTCTTATAAAAGTGAAATAAAACCCGTTGATTCTAAAACTACTAAAACAATACGTACATTTAAAAGTGGAATGTAACTCCTCCTTCAATCCTCTGATTTTGTTAGCTTCGATAACATTGTTATATATAATAATATTGTATAAATACTAGTTCTGGGCAATGATTGAATGAAAAACACTTTAAACACATCCGGTTCTTGTTAACAGCAGTATTCCCTTTACACAGTAGAGTTCTATCTCTTCACTATCTGTGCTCAGTGTGCTGACTGGATGTGAAACGTTCCACTGCTGTGAACATGAACACAATGTTTCAGCACGTTTCATCTAAATGTGTGTCTTGTGTCTTCATGACAGTCAGAGCAGGTGAATGCAGCTCTACTGTTCATCAATATAATGCTGTAACTCAGAGGTGATGATGGTTACCCAGCGATGTCCAGTAGTCTCCAGTGAGAGCAACAGCTGCTGCTCGTTGTAACGCCGTCGCTGTTGTAGTCCTCTCCTTTAATACAACTCGTGTCTTCTTCTTGTGACGGTGCGTCTCGAGGCTCATACGTGACGTCATTCGTTGCTCCTAAAGTTGCGTTCACACCTTGAGAACGTTCCTCAGACCGACATCTTCCACAACACTAACCGGCTGCAGTTTGTCTCCACTTCTCTGTAGCATCTGTTAGCTTGTGTTGCTTTAGTTTATCTCTACTTCTCTGTAGCATCTGTTAGCTTGTCTTGCTTTAGTTTATCTCTACTTCTCTGTAGCATCTGTTAGCTTGTGTTGCTTTAGTTTATCTCTACTTCTCTGTAGCATCTGTTAGCTTGTCTTGCTTTAGTTTATCTCTACTTCTCTGTAGCATCTGTTAGCTTGTCTTGCTTTAGTTTATCTCTACTTCTCTGTAGCATCTGTTAGCTTGTCTTTAGTTTATCTCTACTTCTCCCACACGCTGCATCAACGTAGTCTGAAGACTTCCTCCACCGCTGCCAGTGAGCAACGGACTTTCAAAATAATGTAACAGACTGTCTCACCAAGCCGAGGAAACTCTGGAAACGGAGCAGGCAGGTCCACATGGATCTCCCTGCTGGACAGCCCTGAGCTGGGCTTCAACGGGTCTTCATCTCCAACCCACATCCTGTACTTTTCTCTTTGAAGTGCCGCGGAGTTAGCCTGCTAGCTTAACTGAGACAGCTAAACTAAACTAAGAAAGTGCACACTCACAGTCGCCGAAGCGTAAAATAGTCGTATCGGTCCGTAGTCGTGCATAAGAAACACCGCTGCCACCAATGTGACCGAGCGTCCTGGGTTCGTGTATGAGGTGCACTTATAAGACGTAATAAGTGGAGTCTGGAGACCAGACATCTCGTTCAGCCCACGGCTTCTCTCTTGATTTCTGTTCCCCCCCTCGACCAGAAGCGGGAGTCGCCTTTTCTCTACGGCAACCCTGAAGGGACATATCATCTCCAATACAAAACCATAAACATGAGACAGTCTGTTACAATAATAATACAAAAAATAAATGTGTTAACGCGCGATAAAATAATTGTCGGCGTTAATTAATGAATGCGTTAACGCGATAATAACGTGTTAACTTGCCCAGCACTAATAAATACAGTATATTTACTTTCTACCTGAATACACAAGGTGACCAAGAGAGAAATAAACTTTCTCAGTTTGTATGACGAAGTGTTTTTGGGGGGATCCGTCTAATTCCTGGACCTTCAGACAACCTTTATGTTGTGCTCGTCTCATGATTTCTGGATGACTGCTCGTGCCCTGCCTTAATTATTAATCCGTGGTGTAATTGTCTTGTTGTAATCTGTTGCCAGACCTCAGCTGTTTTCTGTGTAATTAACCAGCCTCCTGTTATGCAGCCATTATTAACCTCGCCTCATCGACTACTTGACCTCTCATTAATGTGATGTCTCTAAAAATGTTATTGTGTTTCTCTGAAGTGACCGAACGCTGATGCTTTGTTCTGACTAATCTGTCCTTCTCTTCACAGTCTGCTACCCTCATTGCATTCACTTAGCTACTGCTGCGCCCACTAGTGGTGAGTGCTGCTAACACGCTGCTAATGTATCTGTGTGTGTGTGTGTGTGTGTGTGTGTGTGTGTGTGTGTGTGTGTGTGTGTGTGCTAACAGAGCTATGATGCACAGATTAAAATGTGCAATAGTCTCTTTGAAAAAGGTCGACTTTTCGGTACGTTTGTGCGTAAACAAAACATTCCCTATGAAGTGTTAAAAAGTGTTTTGTATCTTTTTTATTTTCAACCCAATCTTCACTGATATTCAGCTACTAAATAGGACTAAAACTCGCTCTAACAGCCGTGTTGGAGGTCGTCAGCTCAGGAGCAATGATTGGCGGAAGACATGAAGTTGCTCCTCTAATCATATTCTCAGGTTCGGATGCGCTGATGCGTATCGACGCCGCTCGAAGCGGCTCATTGTGTGCCGTGTCCGTCACAGTGGACTCTGATGACTCGAGTGAAAAAAAGGTTTTCACAACACCGCCGAGGAAGTGTCAGTCAGAGAGAGAGACGTCCTGTCAGAGTGCTGCAGGCCGTCCTTGATCTCGTTCTGCGGCAACGTGGCCCCGAAGTCATCGTGACAGGCTGAAGTCTGGCTGGCATCAAATAAACAGAATAACTTGACCGGCTCTGTGCAGTTGTGACCTGAAACTGTCGAGGTAGACGAGCTCATAAGGTCTAAATCCTGTCCGAGTTGTCTATTGAATCAGAATCTTTCTTGGTTTAGCTTTTAAAAAAATACAAATTCAAAAGATTGATGTTTAAAAAACATAAAGGGACATTTTACCACCTTTTATGTGGGTGTCTAATCATTTGTGATAATAAATGTAGTAGTTTGAAGCAATAAACCCCTCAAGTGCTGCTATAATGACCCAGAAAGATGGGTTTACTGCTGCTAAATCTGTTCTTGTATTCAGTGCCGACATTTGACATTAAAGTGACGTCGTTGGAGACAGGAAGACCGACAGACTGCTTCAGTTCAGATTATAGTCCCTGTTTCTGGGTTCCATTGTTCAAATAAAGTAGAAATCTAAAAGCAGAACTTCCTTGTTCACTTCACTTGTATTGCAAACTGTGGAAATGGCATCCAAAAAAATGTATTGCAGAGGCTGTTATTGACGAGGATACGTCCTACAGTGTTTTTGCTGACTCGTATATTCATGTGTTCATTTATTGGAGCCAGAGGATACAAACGAAGAAATGTGTCAAAGAAAGCCCGAAGCTGCATCTGATAGTTAGATATATAGATATAAACTTTATTCATCCCCGGGGGAAATTAGTTATCTGCATTAGATGTGCCAAAGGATACGACCTGAGGGACCCTCCGTTTGGAATTATAACCGAGGCTTAACCAGTCAAAGACTTTTGACACACTGGCCCCCCAGAGGTTGTATGTAGCTATAACTACAGGGAGGGGGATGGGCCAAACAAAAAGCAATCTTTCCGTCAGGAGACAGCTGATCGTTCCCCAAGTGAAACAAGAAGTTAATGTTGATCTATTTGTCACGTAACTTCTGTATCTAAGTAACCCCAAGTATTTCATGTGTAGACGGAAGTTTATTTTGAAAAGGTTTTATGCATGTAACGAGCTGAAATTGACACGTGTTGCTGGACAAATTAGTAAGATATCTTACAGTTTTTTCTTCAACGATATGTTGCTTAATGATGGCTGAGAACTTATGAATCCTTTATAAAAGCTGCCATTTATTAGGCAGAAATGTCAAAATATTCACTTATTCCACCTTGTGGAATGTGAAGATTTTCTGCGTTTCCAATTTTATATCTTTGTGTTTTTGAAGACGTCACTCGAGGCTCTGGGATCTTGTGAACAGGTGTCACTATTTTCTAAACCTAATTATGGCAAGATATTCCACCGACAGCAGAGTCATTTACGGCTGTATTGATTACAGAACTAGAAATAGATAAAGATGAGATTAAGTGAATTGATCCCTGAAGGGGAAACTGTTTAATTGCAGCACAAAGAAACAGAGGATTAGTTTGGGAAAACAAAAGGTGAAATATAGACTCTACGTTCACAGACGTCTGCTGCTCAGAGATTAAATATGATCTCATGTCAACAACAGTTCACAGGTTTTCTGTTTGAACAGTGGCGAAGGTTCAAATCCGGGTCAGGGACTAAAGGAACAGTCAATCACACAGTGTACACGGACACAAAGAGGACCGTGAGACAGGGCAGCTCTGTGGGGACCGTCTGAGTGAAATGTTGTGTTCCAGTCTTTATATGGAGGTTTACTGAGTCCCAGCAGTGGTGGGCCGTCAGGGCCTGCAAGGCCTTCTCTGCTGGCCTAAACAGAATCACAAAGTTATATATATTTTATAATTTAATAATTTTTCTTAAATATATATAATTTATACAAATATTTTCCCATTATCTTATTTTCTCATTGCACAGCTACTGTCTTCCTCAGTTGCTCTGCTTCCAGTGCAGCTTGTTTTAAGTAGAGCTTTTATCCAATCAGATTTCACCTCTGTGTCTCTAGGTAAGAAGAGAGGCCCGAGGCCTGCAGACTCACAAGTGAATCCATGTGCAGTTTAAGTGAATGGGGACGATATTGTTGATTGTCATAGTGTTCAACCAATCAGATCTTTAGTTTGACATGTTGGGCGTATTCTTTGAATGTCAGAGCCTGCTAGCTGGCCTAGCCATACGTGATTGGTCAGTGGGCTAGCCTGACATGTCGGGCGGTGACAATCCCAATATCTGCTGCCTCTGTCGAGCGGACATTTTCAGCCTCAAACGCATTAAAACGTATTCAAGAAATACAACTGGGGAGGCTCGACTGTCTTCACTGGCGTCCATGAATCCAGAAGGACTTCTTACTGGAACTAAAACACACGGATGTACTGAACAACCGTGAGATTAAACTCTTTATTAACAAAGAAAGGAGGATGGACTTTGTCTTTAAATAGTGAACAGCAGCTCTGGTAAGTTAAATGCGTTTGTTTTTACATCTGCAGTAGCTTTAATATGCTTGTTTATATATTATTATTTGTACAACTTGTTTTTATGAAGATGGATTTTTGTTTGGTTTTATATGTGATAGGAACCATTGTTACGTCCTATGTTGCTCTGGGGACATATTTAGCCGGTGCCAGTGTTGCCAACTTGCCGACTTTCTCGCTAAATCTGGCGACTTTCCAAACCCTCATGGAGACTTTTTTTTGTCAAAAGCTACTAGCGACAAATCTAGAGACTTGTTCTGGTGTTTTGACTCAGGACAGCAGGACAGCAGTGAATGCCCAGGTATACAATGCACGGCCCGCCACTGAGTCCCAGGAAGGACCAGATAGGCGAGGTCACATCAGTGTTTTGACAGGTCATTTTACAGCCTCAGACCTAACAAACTGACATTTTCCATTCTTCAATAATGGAAGTTCTATAGCTGCAGGCTGACAGAGTTGTTTCTCTCTTTCTCTCTCCCGGCTTTGAGTTTTTCACTTCGTTTACTGTGTTTAATAAAACAGTTATGTTGCTGTATGCTGCTCGGTTAAAGTCCTGGAGACACATTTGAATACATATTTTATTCTATAAATGTCACTAATGATCAGATCTGGTCTTTGCTGAGCTGCAATAAAAAAAATAGTTAGCAGATGAAGGATTAACATTCGGTTCATAGTTCCTTGACGATTCTTCTAACTGAACTCATTTTCGGTTGACATGATTACAGCCATGTGTACTTTTGTTATGGCACCTTTTATTGTCTCTGAATCCCCAAATGTCCTGAATTCATTTTGAATTCTGAGCCCTATGAAGGCCAGGTTTCACATCCTGCTGAAAGGTTTAAGCTAAAAGACTCGTTGGTTTTCTTTAACAAACCTAAAACCATAAAATGAATAATCATGCTTTAGAAGCCTTGAACACATAATATACAAAATAAACATAGAGCAGATTTGTTTATTAAGAATGTTTCCTCATTCCTCACAGTTCCCAGAACCCTTTTAACGTCGTGATGATCTTCATTTTGTTAATGTGGTCTGATTGTTAAAGCTCATCAGTGTGTATGGATACAGGTGTTTTGGTTTTATTTCCTGTTAACCTGAAGATCCTTTTAAATTAAATGACAAAACATATCATTTGTCTTTGCTTTTCCAAAACGACACTAATGAGCGTCTCCACATGCGTCGCTGCAGTCTAAGAACGGTGGCGTTCGTGGCTCAAACAATCCAACATTGAGTGTCGTTTGGAAACAGGGAACCAACAACGGTCTCACCTCTTAAAGTCAGACGTTCTGTAACGTCCACTGTTTGTCACTAATCAAACCCGTCCTCACTCCTGACTCGTCACATACCGACGCTGGGTCAGTGCCACTCAACGTCTGATACCAACACAACAAGGCACCTATAGTAATATAAAGAGTATCATAACTAATTGCTTTTGATTTCCACACAGAGGTGCGCTTCATTCTGTTTACCTTGAAAACGTTTTTTTCTTTTCTTTTTACGAGGCTACCAGAGCGCTCTGGACCATCTGAAGCCCTTTTAATGTTCCTCTCTGGGCTGTTTATGAGGCTGGTGTTGATGGACGCAGAGAAACAGCCGTCGCCCGGTGCCTGCCGAGCTCTGTGTGTATGTGTGTACTTGTACATCTATCTTTGTGTGGACCAATTTGTTTGGAGTGAGGACATTTTCAGATGTGAGGACATCGTTGGATGTAAGGACAAAGATTGCCTTTTAGTAACTGGACAGTGTAACCAGAGACCTATGAAGAATGGGAAGCATATGCTTCATGTCTTAAAGCTGCATTCTCTCTACGTACAATAACGTAACGTACAATATGTAATCTTTACGATGGCTTAAACAGGTTACTGTTGTGTAAATGAACACAGCACATTTTAAGATTTTTACAAATGGCATAAACATTTAACGACTAATCGGAGCGGTTACTCCGACTGTCGAAAAATCTGAACAACAAAAAGCATTACTTCTGTCCACAAATGCAACCGCGAGGCTCGACGAAAGAGCTTCTCTAAACCTGCAAATGTATTTTCAGATGTGTTCGATGTTAGACTGAATCCAGCCGTTCAAATCAACTAACGGTGGAAGAAAGAGAGTCCCTTTAATTCCTCCCGGACCTTGCCAGGCCACAAAGAGAGAATCTAATTCCCTGGTGTCTTTGCCAGCTCAGAACCACATATTTTTCCCACTAACAAAACCAAACAGACGCTGTGTGCAAGCAGCAGCAGATGGAAAAGCTTAATACGCTGGATGTTGGTGAGAACGCCGCAGTGTTATTGCAAGTGTCAACCATCGGTTTGTATGAAAATGCTGCAGAATATTTGTGAACCACATTCACAAACCTTGAATAAGTGGCCCGACAGGAACAGATTCTCTCGCTGCGGATGATAAACATGTTTTTCCAGTTATGATATTGAGTCATTCGATTAATTACAGCTCAGCTGCTGCTGTCGACGCGGTGACACCGTGATGGAGACGTACAGAGAAGAAATGTTTTTATTTACACTGAAAGGGGAAATTATTTAATCTTTCTGTCATTTGAGCCTCTCACTTCTCTTCCTCAAATGCATCGGGCTTCATGGATGATTATGAAAATGCGTGCTTCTCTTCTCACAGATAAAATAGCTGTAATGACGACAGTTTAGTCTTCTGCCTGATACCAAATGAATAGATTAATTACGGCTCGTTATTAGTGGTAGTTCTTTTCATCTCCGTCCATCCCGACCGACACTCTCTCCTCCTGCTGAAGAGCTCGGCGGGTCTGCAGAGCAGCACAAAGCAGCGTTCACCTCTTTTATTCATATTCATATACATGCTGCTCAGAGGAAGATAGCAGAGAGTAGGATGGAGGGAACAAGGAGAGAGAAAGAGGAAAGGAGAAACAGAACCAAAGTGGGGTGAATAAGAGAGGAAGAGGACAAAGGCGATTGAGAGAGGAGTGAAGGAAAGGAGAGGATGAAGACTCGGCCACACAAGCATTTGTAACAGATAATGAATGAATTCATTTTATTGGTGGATTTGCTCACAGATAGTAAGCAAAGCTTCTTTAAAGACCACAAAAGAGATGCAACATCAGCCAAGACGAGATCTCTTGAATGAACAATGTTAACAATAGCTGAACTAGAAGTAGAGGTTCGGATCTGATCACAGATATGATCAGCACAAAAGAAAAAAGGTCCCTGATGAGCCGCCGTTATGAGTTTACAGATAATTACAATCCCTCCTCGTCATTGTGGAGGCTGGTTTTATTGTGTTTTCACGGCTACACTTACAGTCTATGGGCAGATCTCTGAGTTACACTCGTCGTTCTTCATTTCCTTTGTTACCTCCTCTGATGTTTCAGTAGAGGTCTCGTGCCATCTGAGAAAATCTCACGCTACGATGCAGAGAACGGGTACAAACAAAGCTTTACTGATCTTCCTGCATCGACTAAGGAGGTGAGGGTGGTCAGGGAGAAAAGAGAGGGAGGAGAGTGTTTGAAAAAGAGAGGGAGTGAAAGGAGAAAGAGGAGAAGAGCAACAGGTGGAGGAAGAAGGTAGATTGTGACGGTGCACAATCCTCAGCTCTCCTCACCTCTTTTGAACCACATGCCGTCCACGATTACTGAATTCCTGCTTCTTCACTCTGCTGATCACTGCGATGATTTACTGACATTCACTCGAACACATTCCTTACTGTTACTGTGTGTGTGTGTGTGTGTGTGTGTGTGTGTGTGTGTGTGTGACTCAACAAAGTCTCTGCTTTCACTGCCGGCCTGTTCTCCCACTCTCCTCTGAAGGCCTGTGAACATATACAGCATGTGTGGGCCGGAGTAGCCGGGCTCACACGTTTACATTTCCAACGGCCAAAGTACTTGAGGAGCGCTTGATTTCTGGCGGCTGTGGGCACACAGTTGGTGAGACAGACTGTCCCCTGAAATAAAACATCAGGAATGTGATCTGTGTCCCACCACAACCCACAGTCTGATTTATTAGAGACCTGCATGCTATCAGAAAAAACTCTCTGAGAAAGTTTTCAGAGATTCGTGTTCACCCGGCAAACTTTTGGATCGATTATTATAAAACTAGACTGGCGATTTATCCAGCCCTTGTCCAATGCATGCTGGGAAAATCCACCACAATCCTGAACAGGATGGATGATGGACGATCATATGTTGTTATAAAAACTATATAATGTGCACATTTGATAGGCGGCAACCTTTAAGTCAAAGCTTCAAGTGTTAAAGCTGCATTCTCTCTAGTGTCCACCAGGGGGCGACTCCTCTGGTTGTATAGAAGTCTATGAGAAAACGACTCTAGGGCGGGGCTACACGGGGACTGACAGGTCTCTACCACGGCGTTGTCCGGTCTGGGAGTTGTCCGTGTTTTCGTCTTACAACTTTTTAACTCTTTCACAGTTTGTTTTCACTTCTGAAAGTCAATTGCAACATTCAGTTGCACTTAGCTCAATTCTGGTTGCAAAAAAAATCAAGTTGCCAGAATTAGAATTACTTTCGTGATGGTAAAATTGTTAAATGCTGAACTCTAGTTTGTGTGACTTCACCGTGAATACGTCACTTCAATATCTAGTGGATGGTTTGGCAAAATGTTCTCACATTAATCCGGCTGATCTCACTGATTGTGTTAATTCATTAACTTTTCATCAACATTTCACGTCCAATACTTAATAAACGAATGATATTCCCATTCAGTGCTCTTTAGCAAATGTTAGCTAACACGCTAGACTAAGATGGTGAACCATTGTACCTCTACATCATCATTATGTTGTCACGTTCATTGTGAGCGTGTTAGCCTGCTGATGTTAGCGTTTAGCTCACTGGACCAGTAGAATGACTGTACGAGTCCATATTTCTATATTTAATAGTTTCTTGCTGATGTAATTTATTCATTAGCTCTGTTTGGGATTAACCATCACACCCACTTCATTCATTCACTTTTTGTCTTGTATTGTGAATAGAATAATAAAAGACGTCAGACAACAATTCTTATCGGATGACATTTTTAAATAACTCATACGGAAAATACAGACTTGGTGTGAAAAGGCCGTTAGTCATGTTATTACCTTGTTATTACCTTGTTAACATTTGGCTGAATTCTCTGTTTATGAGGCTGAAATGATGAATATCTGAACACATATCAGACTTTTGGCAAATCAATTATGAGACCAAGACGTTCTCCAGAAGTACAATTTCAGTTTCAAAAGAGCAAATTAGTTTTTGATCTTTTTGATTTGATAAATACAAAAAGTATTTAATATAATTGTGTAATTATTTACTGCTTCATGATGTTATTTGTGTAACAAAATTTAACCCACATTCCCTAAATCACTTTAACTGATTAACCTTTCTGTTTTTAATCCCCCCCCCCCCCCCCCCCCCCCCAAAGGTGTCTCCCCGCCCAGCAACACACCGCTCACTACCAGCTGTGACTCCCCTGGACTGGGCTGCCCAGGTAGGACAGATTAACACATCTGCATTGTGAACGCCGTGTCTTCTTTAATCCACTGATGATCTCAAAACATGAAACGTTTACTAAACTAACATATGCTCAGAAACAATGGTGCCGACTGTCCAGTAATCACTGATTTGATTTTCAGATTAAGAGATAGTTAGACGTCCAGGTTAAGTTTAATCTTCATATATAGTTAGTACATTTGTTAAAGGCATTTAAATAACAGCTATATGTTAGTTACATGTCCTTCATCTCATCTGGATTTTCTACTCACGCCTCGTTGTTTTCATGTAATAAATTCTTATTTAGATTGACTGATAACTCACATCATCAGCGCTACAAGGACCAACGTGGGGAATGAATGCAGGTCACGCTGCTTTTTACTGAACCTAATATCTGATGATGAGCAGGATTTGTCCAGACCTCGTGTGTTATTAATAATGAGAAAACAGGTGAAAGAAGGTGAAGAACTTGAGTTAAAAAGAAGAAAAGATGGTGATCTTGTTGTTGTACTATTTCTAAGGATTTAGCATCGTCACATATCACTTAGGACATTCATCAGCAGATGGATTTAATAATAATAATAGTTTAGTCATTGAATTTATGCTAAAATCAGAGGAAAAGGCGTCAGGTCAGCGTCTTTCAGCTGATCTCAGTCCAGTTTGTTTCAGCTTTCAAACGATCCTAAAGGAACCAAACCGAACGTGTTTACTGTCGAAAACAAACTTTCACTTTGAAATGAATTCCAGTTTGAACTGCAAATCACCAAATCAATACAACTTCTAACAAATGACTGCATTTCTTCACAGATATTAGAAAACTACTTTCAGGTTCAACATTCATTGTTTCTCCTTCATCCATCTGCCACGAGAACCGCAGAGCGTCAGATTGTTCTTCAACATATTCTGATCACTTTATCTTCTTTCCTTGCACCTTTTCATGAAGTTTGTGGATTGAGCTTCATGCATCACTTGTTCCACTGAGATTATTTCAGATATTCTGTACTGCTGCTGTTCTTTGATGAACATCTGAGGCACGCAGAGTCCTTCAAGAAGTTTTCAACATAGTACTTGATGTTGCTGTTATGTGCATACGTCGTGTCGTACCTAAAGAATGGATCAACCTACTGCCAAGAAGGATGTATATATAATGGAGGTTTTGGCTCTCAGACCACATACATATTTAATACAGGTGAACCCAGTGGGAATCAAACTGTCAACCTTGGCAGCAATGTTCCATGAACTTCTCATTCAGCCTCACAGGATGATGTGTTTGCTGTCAGTCTCGGCTCTATCTGCCTTGTTAAGGAAGTCCCAATGCCTCAAAGTTTCCTGAACCCCTGAAGCTGTTTAGCCCACAAAATGGATTCTGGACGTGTTGAAAAGAGAAACTCTTCAAACCTCAACCGGACTCAGGTTTGGTTCCCAAAAGCCCAGAACAAATTCTAGCCTCCCAACTTTCCCAAATACTGTCAAACTACTCTGAACAAGTAAAAAGATTCTTAGTTTAAAGAGAAGAGAGAGATGTTGAGGGACAAGAAGGGCAAATGTGAGGAGATGAGAGGAGGCAAAATGAAGAAGGGAAGGTGAGGAGATCAGAGGAGAGGAGACGACGGAATAAAACGAGAAGAAACTGGAGGAAGAAATATATGATTAGAAAGAGAAGAAGTGCTAAAACGAAATGTTTGATAATCATCCAATCGTAAAATTAATATTTGCTCATCTGGTTCTGGCTTCACCCGTCTCAAGAGTTGCTCATTTACAGTTTTTTTATCATTCTAAACCGATTGTTGTTAGTTGATCTGAAGCAACCTGAAGTCGTCTCCTTGGAATCAACGACTTATTTGAGTCAAGAGTCTGAGAGAAGAGAGGTGGCGTGTGCTCTACGGATCCAAACACCTTTGATTCATGATGTTGGGCTCTATAATGAAACTGGCAGGAGAAGAAGAGAAGTCAAACAAGGACAGGAGTTCAGTCAAGTTGGCCCAAATGACAACAGATGCTCCACTCTGCTTATTCCTACTTCTTCACAAGCTCCAGTGCCTCCAGATGAGAGAGAAAGAAAACCGTGTAGGATGGTTGTAGTTTAGCATTCACCCTCCGCTGCTCACTCTAGTCAAACAATGGTGAAGAGAAATCGCCTTGGGCATCCTCTGGTAATGACATTGTCCTTAATGCCCCGTCTGAGTCCTGAGGGGATCTTATACGTGAAGGAACCGCGGAACGGTTTTTAAAGAAAAGCACCCCAGGGTGCCGTTCAGCCCCTCTCTGCGCAGCTAAAACCATTAAAACTGGAATAGTGTTCGTGCACAGATCGTGACCCAAAGAAAATCTCACTCTAGCCAGAAACCTTTGCTCCAGGAGGTCACGTGATCTGGAACTTACCCAGTAGTTACAACGGTAGCCGAGGGGACGGCTGACGACGTGACACAACCCCGCTCTCCGTAAATGTCAGTTCTCACAACATCCTGTGCTACGGGGGCCTCAGAGGGACATTTTGCTGAAGGTCACTTTTTGTGGGATTGTGCTCATGAGAGGAAGGGAGTCGAGCAAATTCAGGTCCGGAATATAAACGGCTACGGCAGCCCAGGCGGGTCAACAGGCCATGGGAGAGCTCACATTGGTCCACTGAGTGCAGGGTCATTCAAAGAGCAACACAACTACCGGAGCTGGTAGGAAATCAGTCCTCGTCTTTTGATTGATAGTCTTGCTTTGTATCCTCCGGACCACCAGGACGCCTGAACCCCCGGTGAGAACTGGTCTGCTTCAGCAAACAAATCCTTCGTCAAGACAGATGGGTCCAATGAATGTAAAGGGAGGGTATTTAGTCGTTTTGACCTCTTATTTATCAGTCACTGCCCTGCCTGCCGTCTCTCCGTTCACATGCTTCATCTCGACATAACAACAATAGCAGTAAGAAAAGACTGATTCAGACCTCTAAACACAGGTCTGGTGCTGGATATCATGATGTGTTTGCAGCAGTGTAATGGGGCAGTTCCAGCTTCATTCCAACCAAACACTGAACTAACAGTAGAAACTCGACAGCGCTGTCAAACACACGCACAGGTACCACGTTGTTGTTGGCGTTAACGTCTGAAGAGGTGGTGCTATGATGGACTGCAGAAACAGTTCAGCAGTCAAATGTGTGTGAATCAGGCCGTCTACACGTATACGATATCTTATAAAAACAGATCATTTCCTCTATGTTTTGGCTTTTAGTTTGAGGTCACTAAAACGGATATTGTTGAATCTATAACTTCTCAGGTTAGATTATTAAAAACTCTGGTTCCTTTGCGTCTGTGTGGACGTGTGAAACAGAGCGTTTGGGAAACGCCCATTTCCCACCTTTTACTGTTTGTTAAGACCGCCAACAGAGAATCAGCTCACTGAGCATGCTCAGAATCTTCTTCTCTGGTATTTGACGTATCGTTGACGTAGCTTTTATCTCCACCTACACGCCTGGCGAGCGCTTGGAGTCGGGGGGGTTTCTTCGTGTGTTCTAGTGTGGACGTTTTGAAAAACAAAGGTCGTTATTAAGACCAGGTAAGTCTCTCTGGGTGATAGTTGATCACACACACTCGGGTCATCGTGGTCTCATCTGGTCTCATATTTCATGACACAACACTGTTGTGAATAGAACCTGGACCTCGTCCTGTTAGAGGTTCTGCACTGAAGACGATCATGCAGCTTCAACAACCATTCATCATCTGCTGCATCTGTCTCTCTCATCCCCCCCCCCCACCCAGCCGCTTCCTCTCCCGCCACCCCATCCACTGACTCCACTAACACCATCCATGCTACTAATGCCATCACCCACGGTAAGCCACCCTCCTCCTCACCCTCTTACGCCTCCTTTATTTCCAATTCCACCTCCTTCTCCACTTCTTTCTGATGATCCTCGAGGGTTTATCTCTTGATCTATGTCAATGGCAACTAAAGCCCTGGTAGTCCTCTTTTCTTCTGCCTCATCTCATGTAAATACATTCAGGACTCATCTCAAGTCTAAAAGATAGTTGTTTACAGTTCATCACCAGAAACAATGATCGTTGATGGTTTTTTTGGGGAGTGTTTGCTCATCAGAATACGAACCTCCTGAAGTTGTGCCGTGTTTGACCTTTTCATGAAAAGTTGCTCGGAGCTATTTTACTTTGCGTGCACCTCTGAGAAGTAAAAGCTTGTCATTCGTCTGTTCTTTCTATTCTTCATTTTCTACCTGAGAGAAAACTGATGAACTGGTCCATATGAAGGTGTTTGACTGAGACTAGATAAATATTATCTACCGCTGCATTAAGAAATTAGTTCATCACATCTTTTCATGAGCTTATTAACCTTCCTGTCATTCATTTTTCCATGTGAGGAGTTGAAATGGGAAATGAATGGTCCCATACATTTATGAAAATCTGCTCTTGTTCTTTGATTAGCATAATAAGGACTTTTTTGTTCTAACAAAGAAAAGTGCAGTTCACTGTAATTTAAAATATCTAACTGAAGTAGAAATGAAGTAGTAGTACTCTTTACTTTTTAACACAAACATGCAGGAGGAAGTATCAAGATTCTGCACTCGAGCGTTGGGCCGTGCCTGATTTCAGCATTAAAACCATTTTGTTTTCCATGTGTGGTCCATCTCGCTCTGCTGTATCCTTTGATTTGTGATCTCCAGTTCTCACTCCCATCACTCCATCTCCATCCACCATCCCTACCACTAGCATGCCACTAACCCCAACCATCAGCACCACCACCAGTACAACCAGCTCCCTCTCCTCTGGTAAGGCTTCATCTGCTTCGCTGCTTTGTTTGTTTGCCATGAGCATCTCTGAGACTTTCCATGCAAATAAGAACAAAAAGAGTTATTACTGAATGGTTTTTTTTAATTTATTGGATTCAGGATAGAAAAGCTCAGAACTAAAGTGTTCTCGATGGAAGCCCGGACGTATTTTTAAATATTTTTGAGAATTCTCTTTTTGCTATATATTTCTGGCACGCTCATCTCAGTGTGACTCCACTTATAGTAACAGATATATGATACAAACAAACATTAAACAATGAGTGCTTGGTTTCAGAGGAAGACAAAGTAATTTATCATTGGCTGTCAAATTGAGTGTGTCAAAAACAAAGAATCTTAACTCCCAAGATGCTTTTGGGAAACCCAGTTTGCGCACCAAATGTCAAAAAGGCTTATCTTGATCAACCTTTTTTCTTCTTCTCTGAATCAAGAAAGACTTTTGAGATTGATCCTGTAAACAAACAGGATTGGAACGTGTCCCATTAACGCAGTGTGCTTGTGTGTGTTTGTGTTACTGACATGCCAACTTATTGTGCTAATCAGTTACGCCTACCACCACCATCACCATCACCAGCAGCGCTGCTATTCCTGCATCTCCTGCCACTAACGTTGCTTCAGCCAGCAGTACATCACATGGTAAGGTAGCTAACCAGTATTGTCACAAGCTGACGTCGTACGTCAGGGTTCTGATTGTGTCCTGCTCATTGATAATAAACAATTATTTTATTTATTTGGTTTTTGCTTACTTATTTGTATTCTTCCGAATATTTTTCGTATCTTGAAGTGTAAGTATGAACAAAGTATTCATGGATAGGTGAAATACCTCAACTTTTCACAGCTAGTCTGTCCCACTAGGTTGTGACAGAAGGTAACAGAACAGAAGCTACTTGTTTTGTGGATAATGTGCCTACAATGTAGCAGTGTTTTTAAGTAGATGTCACGGCAATGTAGCTGTGCTTTTAGGTTGATGTCCCTACAATGTAGCTGTGTTCTTAGGTTGACGTCCCCACAATGTAGCTGTGTTCTTAGGTTGACGTCCCTACAATGTAGCTGTGTTCTTAGGTTGACGTCCCTACAATGTAGCAGTGTTTTTAAGTAGATGTCACTGCAATGTAGCTGTGTTTTTAGGTTGACGTCCCTACAATGTAGCTGTGCTTTTAGGTTGATGTGCCTACAATGTAGCTGTGTTCTTAGGTTGACGTCCCTACAATGTAGCTGTGCTTTTAGGTTGACGTCCCTACAATGTAGCTGTGCTTTTAGGTTGACATCCCTACAATGTAGCTGTGTTTTTAGGTTGATGTCCCTACAATGTAGCAGTGTTTTTGGGTTGACGTCCCTACAATGTAGCTGTGCTTTTAGGTTGATGTGCCTACAATGTAGCTGTGTTTTTAGGTTGATGTCCCTACAATGTAGCAGTGTTTTTGGGTTGACGTCCCTACAATGTAGCAGTGTTTTTAGGTTGATGTGCCAACAATGTAGCAGTGTTTTTAGGTTGACATCCCTACAATGTAGCTGTGTTCTTAGGTTGACGTCCCTACAATGTAGCTGTGTTTTTAGGTTGACGTCCCTACAATGTAGCAGTGTTTTTAGGTTGACGTCCCTACAATGTAGCTGTGCTTTTAGGTTGACGTCCCTACAATGTAGCTGTGTTTTTAGGTTGACGTCCCTACAATGTAGCTGTGTTTTTAGGTTGACGTCCCTACAATGTACCTGTGCTTTTAGGTTGATGTCCCTACAATGTAGCTGTGCTTTTAGGTTGACGTCCCTACAATGTAGCTGTGCTTTTAGGTTGACGTCCCTACAATGTAGCTGTGTTTTTAGGTTGATGTCCCTACAATGTAGCTGTGTTTTTAGGTTGACGTCCCTACAATGTAGCTGTGCTTTTAGGTTGTTGTCCCTACAATGTAGATATGTTTTTAGGTTGATGTCCCCACAGTATAGCTGTGTTTTTAGGGTTGATGTCCCAACACTATAGCTTTCTTAACCGATTATTGTCAGCACAGTGTACAGTAGCTGTTAACAGATTGGTATCCTCCCAAAGTAGCTGATTTTTTTTTAAGTTGTTGTCCCAACAATGTAGCACGATTAACAGGTTGCTGTTCCAAAATGAATTCAACTATACACATTTACAATCCAAAGATCTGGATCAAAAACAAAAAAAAACGACATGAAAGAGGTTCCCATTCCTTTCAGGTGTTCAACCACCTGTTCACAGATCAGTGCATATTATACTTTTGGCATACGTCTATTAACCTGACTGATATTCTGTGACTGTTTACTTTCCCTGTAGCCCCACAGACAACCAGCAGCACGCCAGCTGTTTCATCTGCTACCACTAACCACCCAGCTACTAACCCAACAACGCATGGTAAGAGCAACAATACCGGAGTGACGCCACAGAAAAGACGACTAGCTTTACATACAAATGCTGCTATGACTGCATGCAACGCTGACAGGTACAAAAACACACTGAACCAGTTGAGGTTTTGAGGGTCAGGGTGGCTAAATTCTGTCACTTACAAGCTGAATAAATAAAGAACTGTACAAATGTAACTGTAGAGGCCTGCAGAAAAAAACACAGTCAAACAGCAATAAATCAGAGTAGTAAAAGAGGTCATTTAGAACTTAAGGAAATTTAATTAAATTCAGTTTATTTAGAGGATTATGGTTACAGCTGGACCTTTTGATCTTATGAACATGAAACCTCTGTCCTGATGTTAGACATTTAACACACTTAACAGTAGCTATTGCTTATTAATTATTTATATTTTGTCATTAAATGTGAAAGTGCATAGAAGATGTTATGAGAGAATGTTTGGCAGATTTGTTTATTGAAGGCCTTACAATTAAACGGTTGTCAAAATCGTTTTCTGTTGACCAGATATTAAATTAAACAGCTAATTGTAACAATGAAGTTTTCTCATAATACTTCTAACACTTGAGCATTTAACATTTAATCTATTCTGATGCCGAAGACACTGATGACATAATCCTTTCTTTCACCTGTATTTATTTAGCTTTAAATCTTTCTTTAATGAAGTCTGTCTGTCTGTTGATGTGTTAATCCTAGAAATTGTGATTAAGAACATGTTATATATGTTGTAATTTCAATCAGCCACTTTTTATTCTGCTGATGATTTAAAAACACTCTTAGTACTACCATCTAGATGCACAACACTCACTAAGGGCCTTTTCACACCTTCACTTTCACTCTGATGCTCTTTGCACTGAGCCGTTCCCCAAAGACACTTCTCTGATCACATGACGATATCCTGACAGGATTTACTGTAACTGGTCTGAAAGTCTGAACCATCCAAAGTTAAAACCAACCAGACCATGGTTCAGTTCGATCCAGACCGAGACCACCTCTTTTTTCGGCGGACCAAGGTTCGGTCGTTGGTCTGGACCGTGGTCTAAGATTTGGTTTCACACCTGTAATTGTGGTTCAGACCAAACGAGGTGTGAAAGGGTTCTAAAAAAGCAATCATGTCATCTTATTCTGTCCTTTGGCCTCCTCCCTTCTCTTCTATCCTGATGTTTTGTCTGCACCAACAGTTCCACTAACAAGTCCTCCACTGCTGTTAGTAACTACTAACCAACCAACCACTAACATAGCTGCTACTGCTGCTTCCTCTTGGGGTAAGATGCTCATTTAACCGCCTTAGTTTCCTCATATTTATTTATGCTTCCTACTTGTTTTCTCATTCAAAAAGAAGTCTTTGCTGTCTTGGTTTTAAGCTTTTATTAATCCAGAAAAGGTTTCTCTTTTTCAACGTTGCCATGTTTGGATATTTCCTGCTGCTGTTTATGAACAAACATGAAATCACATTTTTCTTAATGAATCACATTTAATCTCACTCTGGCCTTGATATGATATCTCTCTGATTTAGTTGGATTCTGTTCAGGTTCTTTGTTCCCCCATTGTGGTACTAACAATTTAAAACAACCTAATCTCATCATACAAATCCTCGTCTGCTTTGGTTTCCTCTCATATGGTACTTTGGTGTGTTTTTATCTTTTTTCTAAGGATTATTTTCTCTGATAAGAAAAGAAAATCAGGAACATATTTGTAATCAAGGTACAGTTTTATTATACTCAGGCCAGGTCGTATCAGCTGCTTCTTAACCTCCTTTGTGTATACCACTGCTTATACCATTTGTTTGTTGTGTGAAAATACATTCATTTATTATCTGTAACCTGCTTTTTCACCATAATGGCGTCTGGTTTGATGTGCCGTGCCCTGGTGACAGCGAAGGAGTCTACTGTGAGATCTCCAACCAAAGCCTCTGCTAGTGCTGCTCCTGCTGCTGTAGTTACTCCTCAGCAGCCTGAAGGCCCGGCCTCCCAGTCCAAGACTCTGAGAAGAAGACGCCGGCATGCTTTTGTAGTACCTGCTGTTGGATCCTCTATTTCTCATGCACCAAGACCTCCAGCGATCATCAGACAATCTAGGGCAGCTCTCATCCCCCGCCCCCTTGGGAAAGCCTCTCATGGTGGGTCCCTTGTATGCCGTCAGTCGGCTCCTCCAACCCAAGCCCGTAGGCTCCCAGATAAAGCATTTCAACCCAGACTCTTGGCTCCAGCCCCAGGTCCCCAAGCTCCACCTGAACCCTCTCGTCCGAGACCTCCAACCTCCCTCCCCAGACCCAGAGGCCATCGCAGCTCCAAGACCTCCCTGGGGTTCATCTCTACCCCTTTGATCTGGAAGGGGAGGAAGAGGCCGACTGGAGGAAGACGCCCAGTTTCCACCAGTACACCGCCCGGGCCAGTGGTTCACATCACGAAACCTGCACAGCCACCCGAACTCAAATACACATCCAGGCCTACATACACAACTCAAACAGGTGGATTTAAACACACAGCTGGGTACACACATGCACCTAGGGTGAGGAATGCAACACACATTTTGGGATATCCGATGGATACGACACAACCTACTTCACGAACAAACTTTTCCAATAAGGAGACGGCTACAGCTACTCAAGACTCAAAACTCCTTCCTGAAGCAGCGATCTCTTCTCAGGGGCCATCTCCTTATCAACGTAGAGATGAAGCATCGGATACAAAGGAATCATCTTCATTGTCATCCGTGCTTAGCAACAGGAAGAACAAACCTGTAGCGCCGCAGTGGTCGCTGCTGAGCGTCAGCGGTGGGGAAAACCAAACAGTTGCCACGGTTAACTGGACTGATCCACTGGAGCCACTGGGCAATGAGTACTCGTCAGGGTCTGATCCGTTTGTGTACGATTCATCAGAGCTGGCGGAGGAGGGCGGTGCTTTCGGCGTGTATGAGTTCGATGCTGCCTACACCTTGGATGAACCCGCTACCGTCCCTCCAGCCGTTAACCAACAACCATTCGACAGATCAGACCGTCACGGGTCTTTTTCTCCTGTCACACACCCCGTAACTGTTTCTGAGGGAGGAAGTGAACATTTTCACCGTGGTTCAGAAAGCCCGGCAAGTGGATTGATGCCAGAAACTGTTACATTCATCAGCAGGTCTCAGATCGATACACCGACTTTGACAGAAGCTCAAACCCGCCACCGTGTCCCAAACAACACAAATTCAAGTGGACAAAAGCAGAGCGAAATTGTCACTCAGAAACTGGACGCATCGACTTTCCAACCAACACCATCTCTCCTTATCCCCTCCCTTTCATCCCGTCTCTTCATTCAGCCAACCACAGTACAACTAAGCTCCTCTGCTCTCCTCGCAGAACAGATTTTCCAGACACAGATCTTTTTTTCTTCAATGCCACAGACGGAAGACATGGTCCAGATATCCTCTTCCTCTTCTTCTTCAAACCTCTTTGACAGTGTGAATGAAACAGACAAGACTGGGGGGGGTGTTGAACTTGCAGTGGCCAGAAGTGGACTGATTAACCATTTATTTACAGACATGTCTACACAGCTACATTCATCTGTGCACGTCGTTCACCATACACCCTCAACTTCTTCTTCTAATACTTTTGCATTCCCTCTTGACATCCAACGCTACTCCTCATCTACCCCCCTAACTCTTACCCCCTCTTCTCCGTCTCCTTCCTTTTTGACAAGATCTGCCTCCTTCACCTCCTCTTACGCCATCACTCCATCAGCTCCTGTCTTTCCTGTTACTTTACAAATTCCGACCATACTTCCCCATTACTTTTCTAATACCCTCGTTCCTCTCCCATCCTCTCCTCCCCTCTGGTCCACCACTCTTCCTCTTCCTCTTCAGCCCTCCCTCTTCCTGCCCTCCTCTTCACGGCCGGCCGAACGAAGGCCTTCAGAAACAGACGGTGTTGTTGAATCTGCTCACGTTCAGCCTTCTGTGTTGTCATTTCCTTCTCCGTCCTCGAACCTTCAAAGGGGCTTTGTGGTGACAAGGGTCGACTCAGCACCCTCGTTGACACTTCCTTTCTTTTCTAAAGCTCCAACGGAATCACAGATGCCAGTTGTTGATGGTGCACTGCTCCATGAATACCACTTACTCTCTTTTGAAGAGTCCACTAACTATATATCAGAAGCTTTTAGAAGTCGACTGCCCTACTCAGAGAGTAATCGTCCCCTTGATACGCAATTAGACCCGTCTGTCCATTCTGTTGGGATTCTTTTAGACTCCTCATTTAGTCAAATTGAGCCAACTCCATCAGGGTTATCTGTGGAGAGTTTGGCATCGAGTCCAGATTCACCCCCTCAAACGCTTCCAGCTCTGTCACAGTTGGAGTTGCATGGCCCTGAGTTGGGTTCGTCAGAGGTCTTGTGGCCTTCTTCTCATGCAGCCAGTCTGTCAGGCAGTCAGTTCCTGGTTCATTCTGATGAGAGAGACTTGAGTGACGAGTGGCGTCCAGGGAATCGGTCCGACGTCGTCTTTACATCACTGCCAGCAGCTGTCATGTGGGCCTCCGAGCTCACCCCGGCTCTGCTGCAGGAAAATATTGATAGAACGCAATATTTACACTCGGCTCCTTCATCTGCCATTTCTTCTTTGTCTTCACATCCCTTCCTCTCAACTTGGAGTCCCCTTTCCCATCACCTTGACAACCTGTCGCTCACTTCATCTTCAGAGGCTCTCGCTGCCACAGGGATGCAAGTTGCTAGGGAGACAGAGTGGATGGCGGGAGAGGAAACCGCATTGTCGTCCTCCTCACCCTCCCCCGATCCCCGAGCTGAGGAGCCTCTTCTCTTGGCTCAGACATCTTCATCTGGGTCACAAGATGTGAGCTCGGTTTTGGATGCAAGTGAGGAACTAAACGTGAGTCAGAACGCTGAAAATGCAGAGGCTCATGTTAACGTTGGGGGGCTGCAGCTGCTGCAATCATCCCACTTCCTTTCCTTTGCTCTTACTCCCGCTCTACTTTCACCCTCCACTTTGCCTTCTCTTTCCCTTGCAGCAACCATCACACCTCCTTTCCTTCAACTATCTCCCATCTATCCTGTCTCCTCCCTTGCCCTCTCATCTTACATCGCCCCTTCTCTCTCTTCCTTACTCCCCGGCTGGATGGCAGTGTCTGCCAGCATGGAAGAGGCAGAAATTGTCTCCTTGTTGCCCAGTTGGCCCACTGTTGGATTCCACCGGCCCACATTGACCCAAACCCCCTTGGACAACCATTTAAAGTCCTTCCAAAGATCCACCACATATCCGTTAATCCAGCAGCTCATCCCACTCAGCCAATCACTTCCCCTTTACAAAGCCTCCACACTCCCTGATGACAATTTAAAATCCAGCCACTCAAAACCTTTTGTTTCTGCTGAAGTGAATGACAAGGACGAGGTCTGGCAACTGCTTGCAATCAACTCACAAACAGCAGATACTTCCAGGTTTGTCAGTGATCAAGAATTGTTGTCTGAGGCCTCAAATAATCTCACTGCAGCTGGAAAACTGTCGCATCTCTCTGCTTTATTTGACCCTGCGGATGTTGTTGCAAAGATACATATAGCAGTTGAACATGCCTCTGCTGTGGAACCGGTTTCTTCATCGGTGAGCATCAATGACAATGACACTCTTTTAAATGCTCCGTATCCAGAAGCTCAATCATTTCCTGTTGAAACCACTTCTCCCGGCCCCTCTGCTCCAGTTATTCAGAACCCCCTGCACACTTCTGGCCTCGATGTTTCCTCATCCGCGCCAGCCTCCAAACCCCCCGCCGTCTCCTCGGGTCAAGGCTTCATTTCTGGGTTCGAGGCGCTCCCGCCTCCTGCGAGAGACCACGCTGCAAACACAGCTGGCTTAAAATACGTCTCCATGTCAAAAGCAACCACTGTTGTAACACTCAAAGACTCTCCTTCGGCGCCATTTGAGATGACAAATGCCACAAAGCCTAAAAATGCTACAACTCCGATAGAAAATGCAACTATGGAAGCATCGCAGGGGGACACGGCGGGCAGCGATCAAACGCCACGTCTCAGTGTACCTTCAAGCGCACCAGCAACGTCAAAAGTAACCACTGCAAAGCCCAGTTTGAACCCAAGTGTGTCGAATCACAGTGGGAATCAGCACTCGGGACTGTTCATGAACGGGGCCGTGAGTCCGGACCACCGGTCCCCTACACCCCCCAGGGTCTTCAACGCTCACCATTTTATAGCCACAAAGAACTCCTCTCCAGCGGCTCCGTTTGAAGCAGTCAGTGTGTCGGCAATCAGTGGCGGCCTCAAAACGTTCACGGTGCGCCCGACACCTGGATCCCCAACTGTGGATTCAGCAGCCGAGCCCGCGTTGCCATGCCAATGTAAACAACACTTTCATTTTACATGTCTGTGTGGACTGTCATCGGGGAACAGTATGTCATGCAGTAATAAAAAGAACCGTAGACGTAGAGAATCAAAACAACAATCATCTGTAGCATGCACTGTACAAAATATACAAATTACATGATAGTAACTTGTATTAAGTCTTAAAGTCTGTTCAATCAAAACAGGTGAGAGATAAACTAAAGAGTTAACTTTCTTTTCAGATTGTCATATATAGCCAAAAGTCTATGGACACCTCATCCACCTAGTTCATGTACTGTTAGGGTGCGTTTGTGTGGCAGGTCTCTGCAGCCCGGCTCCACAATGTGGTGAAAAACAGATGAAAATAGTTTTAAAGTCACATATTATTCAGGTGTCCACAGACTTTGGGCCATACAGTTCATTTATGCTTGATTCAAATATATATAAAAGCTGGTTGAGACTTTTCGGATGTTGGATCCGTTTGGCTGATAATGTCACTTTGTTAAAGATTTTAAGACTGAATACATGAACACGTTACTCGTTGAGGTGGTTGGGTTTGAATATCTGTTTTCAATCAGTAGTGAGTCTCAACAGTAGTTCTTTGTTCTGTTCGTACCGTAGCGGTAGATGTTCATAGCTGTCGATCAGGTGAAGGGGTGGGATCACCTCAGGTACCGGAGGCTGGTGATTGGTCCGTCATGGTTCTGGGTGCTCTGTAGGACTTTACAATGAAGTCTAGTTGTCCAATCAGACGTAGTATTTAGCCTGGTATTTTCTTCCCTTTTCTCTCCTCAACACCTCTCTGTTTACTCTTTTATCTGTCCATCATTACAAAATCAACCACAAAGACTTCACACTTTCCGCCTCTTTCTTTTCCCCGAGTATCGAAGTCCATCCAGCTTCTCGGTGGAGACGTCCTGCTCTGCTGCTCGTCCTCTCAGACAGTAAATAAACACATATTATCTCCATTTTACAGACTGCTTTTAAAATCCAGTCGAAATGTTTGCAACGACCAGCTGCTCCCAAAAAAAACTCAGACAAACATTTCAGGAAAGGTGTGCAGCTTGCAGGGTCTCCCACCAGAGCTGATGGAGTCGAAGTCTTTTAACCGTCCAGTAGCTTTAACTAACGATTATAGATCCAGAGCGACGCCTAGTGGCCGACGTGACGCATAGCAGGAGAGCTGAGAGCCCTAAAAATGCCTCGTCATGGAAGATGAGATTTGTTTCATTTAAATAAGAGATATGATGAGTCCTGCTGGAGAAATGACACGTTTTAATAGCAACATTAATTACATGTTAACGGGAGAAGAAGAAGATATCCTCCTCCTCTTCATCAGGATGGCTGATGAAGAGGAAGCTAAATGTTTCAACTTTGAGTCAAAAGTCATCCCAGAGATCTTTGGAATGAACATCTTCATCAAGTTTCATTCTAAAAGTAGCTTTTTGAAATGAGTCGGAGGAAAAGTAACTTAACGATGAACCGACTAAATCCGACCGTTTATAAATAAGAGCTTTAAAATAGAAGAGAAGGACAACTTATCTTAACATTTAGTCAGTGGCGTTCACTAGTTTGAGTGTTTAAGATCTGTAGAAACACTTTGTCATCTTAATGTGCTTTCACAGATTTTCAACATAAAAGTCAAAAACTTTGTTACTTAATATTAAAAGTTACAGACTTCTTAAGGTATTTGCTCAATAAATGATGTTTAATTCTTCAGAGTAGAATCATCGTGTTTTCCTATTAAGTAGATGTTCTACATAAGATGTGTGTTCTTTAGGATGAAGTTCTGTCTGTAGTTGAGCTGTCAGACTGCGTCCACACAGAAGAATCCTTTAACTAGTGAAGGATGCAGTCAGATACTGGATCTCTGAAGCGTTACTGTTGACAGAAGCATGTTCTGCTCACCATCACTTCACTCTGTAAAACTGGATTGTTACATAACTCAAGTTGCTCCAATCATTTCCTGCTATGTGTCACAGAAAAAGACTTCTAATATACGTGTGAAACAGTCTGTGCCAAATTAAGACTGAAGTATTATTTCCTCTCTCTCTCTCTCTCTCTCTCTCTCTCTCTCTCTCTGTCCTCTCGTCTTCTTCTGCAGAAGGTTTATTCTACCGGGTTTCTTTCGTGGTGGATGACGAGGCCGCGGCGCTGACCCACGCTGATGTGGAGCGAGCTGTGGCTCTGTGGGTAAGATGAGTTCTACGGTAAACCAGAGTTGGTCAAACTTTTTATTGCACTTATAAAACCCCAGAAACTCGCATGCACACAGAAAGATGGACTGACAGCAAATAGTGCAACTGAGTCAAGCCACTAGGGGCCTCCAAAGACAAGAATCGGGCCCCTATTGACCCCCTGTTTATAGTATCATTTCAACAAAGGTAGAGACGACAGGAAGCAGCCTCAGCATTAAGGATCATTTCATTGTTATGGGTTCGTGCATCTTCACTATTACCACAAACCAACAGTCTCACATCTGGTATGTGGGGCCCCTGAGGCTCTGGGGCCCGGGGCCTGGTAATCAGGTCTGACGCAGGTGAACAATAAAAAGTGAGGTTGAAAACGCAGCAAAGGCTTAAGTCCCTCAACATGTAATCGGTGCCTCACAGACATTATGAGGAACAGATTGATGGGAAACAGAAAGTGAGACGCTGTGTGAAAATGAAGGCTCTCAAATCCTCTTAAGAGAAGTAAACCTGTCTGATCCCATAACTAATGCAACACAGTCGCCAGAAGAATATTGGCATTGTACGTTTCTGTAAACCACGGGATACGCTGGATGTTGATGTTTCTGAACCAAATATGTTTCATGAATATGTTTCATATCAGCCTTGTATCACGCCTGCAGAAACGTTGTCAAACGACTGGGTTAGTGTTAGGCAACAAAACTTGGTTCAGGAAACAAAGTAAAGCAACCTCACCAAACAACCTCACCAAACAACCTCACCAAACAACCTCACAAAACAACCTCACCAAACAACCTCACCAAACAACCTCACAAAACAACCTCACCAAACAACCTCACCAAACAACCTCACAAAACAACCTCACCAAACAACCTCACCAAACAACCTCACAAAACAACCTCACCAAACAACCTCACCAAACAACCTCACCAAACAACCTCACAAAACAACCTCACAAAACAACCTCACCAAACAACCTCACCAAACAACCTCACCAAACAACCTCACCAAACAACCTCACCAAACAACCTCACCAAACAACCTCACAAAACAACCTCACCAAACAACCTCACAAAACAACCTCACGAACAACGTAATGCAACAACGTCACAAAATAATGTAACACAAAAACTTAACAACAATGTCACACAACAATGCAGCGCAGCAATGTAGGGCAACAGCGTAAAGATGTATTTATTATCTGTTGGGTAGATCAAGATAGGAACAGTCCCAAACTGTTTTCCTACTTCCTGTGTACAAATCTAGAACAATAACACAAGAATCTTGTTTTATTGGTTGACTGATTGTTTGTCTTCTTTCAGCTCAATCAAACCTTTCAGAACTGGACCCATGCAGTCTACGTAGACTCCATCAGGTAACTCAAGGTTTATCAGAACAAGAAAGACTTTTTACAGTGTTCAACAACGTCAGACCGGTCAAATACTCTTTTCTTATTCAATATTTACAGCAGCATCTCTGATAGCATAAATAACATCAGTAGAACATTTTTCATTATGTCAAGGATCAAATTTGGCACAAATGTCCACTTGGACTCAAGGATGAACTGGTTAGAAGTTGGTGGTCAAAGGTCAATTGACGTTTTTGGCCATAATTTATTAATTCATATGCAAACTATGACAATTTCACACAAATGTCTAATCGGATAAAGTCATGACATTTTGGACAAACACAGTAATGATACTTTTATTTCAAAGCAGATAAAGTTTCTGATTTTTAAAAGCTAGAAATGTTGCCAAGTGTCCAAGTTCAGATATCAGATGACCTCACAGATGTGTTTTAGGTATCGGATGACCTCACAGATGTGTTTTAGGTATCAGATGACCTCACAGATGTGTTTTAGGTATCGGATGACCTCACAGATGTGTTTTAGGTATCAGATGACCTCACAGATGTGTTTTAGGTATCAGATGACCTCACAGATGTGTTTTAGGTATCAGATGACCTCACAGATGTGTTTTAGGTATCAGATGACTTCACAGATGTGTTTTAGGTATCAGATGACCTCACAGATGTGTTTTAGGTATCAGATGACTTCACAGATGTGTTTTAGGTATCAGATGACCTCACAGATGTGTTTTAGGTATCAGATGACCTCACAGATGTGTTTTAGGTATCAGATGACCTCACAGATGTGTTTTAGGTATCGGATGACCTCACAGATGTGTTTTAGGTATCGGATGACCTCACAGATGTGTTTTAGGTATCGGATGACCTCACAGATGTGTTTTAGGTATCGGATGACCTCACAGATGTGTTTTAGGTATCGGATGACCTCACAGATGTGTTTTAGGTATCAGATGACTTCACAGATGTGTTTTAGGTATCAGATGACTTCACAGATGTGTTTTAGGTATCGGATGACCTCACAGATGTGTTTTAGGTATCGGATGACCTCACAGATGTGTTTTAGGTATCGGATGACCTCACAGATGTGTTTTAGGTATCAGATGACTTCACAGATGTGTTTTAGGTATCAGATGACTTCACAGATGTGTTTTAGGTATCGGATGACCTCACAGATGTGTTTTAGGTATCGGATGACCTCACAGATGTGTTTTAGGTATCGGATGACCTCACAGATGTGTTTTAGGTATCAGATGACCTCACAGATGTGTTTTAGGTATCGGATGACCTCACAGATGTGTTTTAGGTATCGGATGACCTCACAGATGTGTTTTAGGTATCGGATGACCTCACAGATGTGTTTTAGGTATCGGATGACCTCACAGATGTGTTTTAGGTATCGGATGACCTCACAGATGTGTTTTAGGTATCGGATGACCTCACAGATGTATTCTAGGTATCGGATGACCTCACAGATGTGTTTTAGGTATCGGATGACCTCACAGATGTGTTTTAGGTATCAGATGACCTCACAGATGTGTTTTAGGTATCGGATGACCTCACAGATGTGTTTTAGGTATCAGATGACCTCACAGATGTATTCTAGGTATCAGATGACCTCACAGATGTACTTTAGGTATCAGGTGACCTCACAGAGTAGATGTATTTTGGTCATTGTGTTCTGTGTACATACAGTATAGTTTAACAATATTAAAAGCTTCCTCTGGTTTCCTCTCCAGTGTGCAGTCCGGTTTACAGAGCGGAGGAAACCCGACCAGGTCAAACATTTACATTTCTTATTCACGTGTTTCATCCGATCAGACGTCTCCTTGGTTTGTGTGTCATGAGCTCATTTCATCTTCGTCTCTCGTCTCCAGCTACTCGTGCCGAGCTCTGCTGGTTTATTATTACAACACCAACGAGAGTCTGGGAGAAGCTGCTGTGTCCGGCAGGCTGTCGGGCAGTGAGGGACTCATGGGGGCCGGCCTGCAGGTCCACGAGGCCTCCACTGATGTCTCTTTAATAGGTCAGAATCTACACAGCCTTAGTTGATTCTGTCTCATTGTTATCTGGTTGTCTTCTTGTTTGTCTCTTTGGGGGACGTCTTCATTAGATGCTCGTAGTTTGTTTGATCGTTATCTTTTCACTGAGTCCTGTTTCTCTTCTTCTGACAGAAAACTGTCCGGAGGAGAATCCGCTCCACTACCGCTGGCCTGAGAGCAGACCCACCGTCACCCGGTACCTGCCCTGCTTCCCCAACAAGGACCAGAGCACCTCCAGAGCCTGGTAACACAGACACACACACACACACACACGCACACACACACTAATCAGCAGTATTGTGTGACAGCAGAACAGTTCATAATAGAATCTCTCATCAGCAGGTAGACGTTTTACTTCAGTAGAAGTAGAAGTACACACTCGTACAGAAGTATTATCAGCTAAATGTACCTGAAGTAGCAAAAGTAAACGTGAATAACTTGTTTCACAGTTGAATTGTTATAGAATATTATGTTCTGTTTTTAGCACGAATAAAAACCTTTGATTGTAGAAGTGAATCAATGTGGAGATACTACTAGGTAGAGTAAAGTACTCCATCATATTATAGAAGTATAAGATGTAGTATTTTATGTTTAAAGTAACTATAAGTGATGAATAAATGTAGTGCAGTAAAAAGTACAACATCTCTGAGATGGAGTGAAGTAGAAAGTAACAAAGTGGAAGTACTCAAGTAAAGTATTTGTAGATTAAACTTAAGTACAATACTTGAGTAAATGTACTCAGTTACTTTCCACCACTGAGAAGCCGTCATGACAGCAAAGAGGTTGTGGGTTTGAATCCCTCCTTCGATCTTCTTACCCTTCATGTTCATGTTGCTCCTCCTCTCTCTGTCTCAGTCTCATCCGTCCTCACAACTTCTCCTCCTATTGGTCGGCTGCAGACGTCAACAACTGCACCGACATCGACACCATCGAGGTGTCTGCAGGTACGCTCGGCCAACAGCCAATCAGAGCCTCCGACTGAGGTTCACACGTCATTGATATGTAAATGCATCACAGTGAAGACTCGTGAATAAGTGAATATATGTCTAAAATACCAAATATGATATATACAGTAATATCATCCCAGCAAACACGAGAGGAAGATTTATTCTTTAATTTCTTTATGTTTGCAGTTTGAGAATAAAGACAAAATGTCGAGAATAAAGTAGAAGAAAAAATAAATCAGAAGATCATTTTTTGCATTTTGAGAATAAAATTGAAATGTTAAGAATTATTTAGAAATGTTGAAAATAAAGACAGTATGTAGAGAGTAAAGAGGAAATGTTAAAAATAAAGTAGAAATATTAAGAATAAACACACTTTGTACTAATTAAACTACGATGTGTTGACATGTTGACTCTATTCTCAAAATGTAAAATAAAATAATCTTTCCTCTCATTTGTGTTCCTAATGTTACGATATCACAGTAACTGATTCTAAGAATACGATTAAAGATGAATTAATACATGACAGATTAAGAGTTGTTATTATCATGAATAAATATTCTCTCTTTGTCTTCAGAGAATGCAGCTGAGGTGGCGGTGCAGCTCGCCGTCATCACCAACAACGAGCTGTCCGATGAGGAGGTGGGAGTCGCTCTGAACCGACTTCCTGTGAGGAAGAGCATTGCTGAACTCTTCATCTTCTCCTCTTCTTCCTCCTCAGGTGTCTAAAGTGGTGACGAAGGTGAAGCAGCTGGTGAACGTGGCGAAGATCAACAGCACGCTGGCGTCCACCGTCGTCACCATCATCTCCAACGTGATGAGCAGCTCGGAGACGGTGCTCGCTGCCACCTCCGAGAAGTACGGTGCACTCTACTGTACTCTACTCTACTCTACTTTACTGTAGTCTACTGTACTCTACTCTACTTTACTGTAGTCTACGTTACTGTAGTCTACTCTACTTTACTGTAGTCTACGTTACTGTAGTCTACTCTACTTTACTGTAGTCTACGTTACTGTACTCTACTCTACTCTACTTTACTGTAGTCTACTGTACTCTACTCTACTTTACTGTAGTCTACGTTACTGTAGTCTACTCTACTTTACTGTAGTCTACTGTTCTCTACTCTACTTTACTGTAGTCTACGTTACTGTAGTCTACTCTACTTTACTGTAGTCTACGTTACTGTACTCTACTCTACTCTACTTTACTGTAGTCTACTGTACTCTACTCTACTTTACTGTAGTCTACGTTACTCTACTCTACTCTACTTTACTGTAGTCTACTGTACTCTACTCTACTTTACTGTAGTCTACGTTACTGTAGTCTACTGTACTCTACTCTACTCTACTGTAGTCTACTGTACTCTACTCTACTCTACTTTACTGTAGTCTACGTTACTGTAGTCTACTGTACTCTACTGTACTCTACTTTACTGTAGTCTACTGTACTTTACTGTAGTCTACTGTACTCTACTCTACTTTACTGTAGTCTACTGTACTTTACTGTAGTCTACTGTACTTTACTGTACTCTACTGTAGTCTACTCTACTCTACTTTGCTGTAGTCTACGTTACTGTAGTCTACTGTATACTCTACTCTACTTTGCTGTAGTCTACTGTACTTTACTGTAGTCTACTGTACTTTACTGTACTCTACTGTACTCTACTGTACTCTACTGTATACTCTACTGTAGTCTACTGTATACTCTACTGTAGTCTACTGTACTCTACTCTATGTTACTGTAGTCTACTGTACTCTACTTTACTGTAGTCTACTGTATACTCTACTGTACTTCACTGTAGTCTACTGTATGCTCTACTGTACTCTACGTTACTGTACTCTACGGTAGTCTACTGTACTTTACTGTACTCTATTCTACTTTACTGTAGTCTACTGTATTCTCTACTTTACTGTAGTCTACTGTACTCTACTCTACTTTACTGTATACTCTACTTTACTGTAGTCTACTGTACTCTACTCTACTTTACTGTATACTCTACTTTACTGTAGTCTACTGTATACTCTACTGTAGTCTACTGTACTCTACTCTACTTTACTGTAGTCTACTGTACTGTACTCTACTTTACTGTAGTCTACTGTACTCTACTGTACTGTATACTCTACTGTAGTCTACTGTATTCTCTACTTTACTGTAGTCTACCGTACTCTACTGTACTCTACTCTACTTTACTGTATACTCTACTTTACTGTAGTCTACTGTATACTCTACTTTACTGTAGTCTACTGTACTGTAGTCTACTGTACTCTACTTTACTGTATACTCTACTGTACTCTACTGTTCTTTGTTGTACTCTACTGTATACTCTACTGTACTCTACTGTAGTTTACTATAAACTCTACTACTACTGTACTGCACTGTACTTTATTGTTCTCTACTATATTCTACTGGACTTGACTTTGCTCTACTTTATTTCAAGTTACTCTGCTCTTCTCTAACACACTGTACTCTAATGTACTCTACTGTATTCTATTCTAATTGGCTCTGCCGCACTGTACTCTACTGTTTTTATTTGTTCTCTAATCTGCCTTTATTTTACTGCAATCTACTTTACCTTCATGCATTGCACTAAACTTTATTCTACTCTACTCTATTGTTATCTACCTGTTCTGAACTGTACTGTACTCTCCTCTTTAACTCTACATCTCTACTCTACTGTAGACTCTACTGTACTTGACTGTACTCTACTGTACTCTACTGCACTTTATCTTCCCCTTCAGATTCACTGTATCTCTATATTCACTCAAAGTCTTGGCTCCTCCCCCTCAGAGCTCTGAAGACAGTTGATGAGTTGGTTCAGAAGATCGAGTTTGAGGGTCCGTCCATCAGCATCACCTCCAGACACCTGGCTGTGGGGATCTCCACCCTCAACACCTCCGTGTTCAACGGGACGTCCTTCAGCGCCTTCATACCTGCAAACACCACCGACCCACAGGTAACTCCACCCACACACTGGTAACTCCACCCACACACAGGTAACTCCACCCACACACTGATAACTCCACCCACATATAGGTAACTCCACACCCACAGGTAACTCCACCCACACACTGGTAACTCCACCCACACACATGTAACTCCACCCACACACTGATAACTCCACCCACACACAGGTAACTCCACCCACACACTGGTAACTCCACCCACACACAGGTAACTCCACCCACACACTGATAACTCCACCCACATATAGGTAACTCCACACCCACAGGTAACTCCACCCACACACTGATAACTCCACCCACATATAGGTAACTCCACACCCACAGGTAACTCCAGCCACACACAGGTAACTCCACCCACACACTGGTAACTCCACCCACACACAGGTAACTCCACCCACACACTGGTAACTCCACCCACACACAGGTAACTCCACCCACACACTGGTAACTCCACCCACACACAGGTAACTCCACCCACACACTGATAACTCCACCCACATATAGGTAACTCCACACCCACAGGTAACTCCAGCCACACACAGGTAACTCCACCCACACACAGGTAACCCCACCCACTCACAGGTAACCCCACCCACTCACAGGTAACACATTCTTCCTTTCCTTCCCCCCCCCCCCTCAGATTGATTTCCAGTCAGAGAGGACTCACCCTTTAGCTCAGGTGAGTCTTCCAGCGTCTCTACTGTCCAGTGTGTCCCTGAGTGAAGAAGACCGATCGTCTCTGTCCAGAATCAACTTCATGTTCTTCAGCAGCACAAACCTTTTCCAGGTGAGAATCATCCATAAACATCCATAAACATCAATAAACACGATCAATAACCAGCAGTGATGGTTGATGAACCGTCTGGTTGTAGAAGGAGCAGGACGGCCGCTCGTTGAACAGCTTCGTGGTGGCGAGCAGCGTTGGGAACCTGACCATCAGAGACCTGAAGGACCCGGTGGAGATCCAGATCGCTCACCTCTCTGAACACCTACAGGTGTGTGTGTGTGTGTGTGTGTCCTGTAGAGGGGTCATGTGATCACATTGTTGCGTTGTTGTGTTTCATTTAGTATTTAAAAAAAAAATTATTTTCTCATTTTGGGACTAGTTTTTGTGTATTTACTTCTCATTTATCTTTTTTTATTTTATTTTTATCATTTTAATTTAAATTTTTCTATTTTTATTGTTTTTTAATACATTTTGTTTTTTATTGTTTTTTATTCATTTCTATTGTTTTTCTCATCTTTTTATTGTTTTTTATATTTAGTATTTTAACTTGTTTTGAAGTAGGGTTGTGTTTGGAATTGTATGATTTTATTGTTTTATTGTTTTCGCTTCTTGTATTTTTCACAATACCTGTTATTAATTTTTTTTACTGTGAAGCACTTTAAACTTTATTTCATGATGAAAAAGATTTCACAGTGTAATAAATCATGTCTTCTCTCCTGACAGACTCACCTGATTCCGGTCTGTATGTTCTGGGACTTCAGCATGAACGGTGAGTTAGAAATCATGTCTCGAGGTTGTGTGTAATCTCCGGTGATGGTGATGTGTGGTAATACCTCTGTGCTGCCACCAGGTGGTGCTGGAGGCTGGAACGGAGACGGCTGCAGAGCCTCCGCAGAATCCACCAGCAACAGAACCGTCTGTCTGTGTGACCACCTGACTCACTTTGGCATCCTCATGGTACGTATTACTAAGAACATAAAACCAAATCTATAAACTACATTCTTTGAGCCGCTGACTCTGCGTCTCTCCGTCTGCAGGACATTTCTGGAGCGTCGCCCCACATCGACCCGAAGAACAACAAGATCCTGACCTTCATCTCGTACATCGGCTGCGGCGTCTCCGCCATCTTCTCCGCCGCCACGCTGCTCACCTACATCGCCTTCGAGTGAGTCCGCCGATGTGTTGATGACGTAAAGATATCGATCAGTGGAAACGTCACTGATGCGTTAGTCACTACAAGTGTAGAGGTAGAGAGGGACGTCCGGTAACCGTGAGGTTGGCGGTTCGATCCCTGGCTGATACGTGTCCTGTGCCGAAGTGTCCTTGAGCAAGACACAGAACCCCCAAATCGCAATTTAATTTCATATATATGTACCTAATGTAAAAATGACAATCATAATAAAGTTTAGGTTTAACTTTGATTCCCAGGAGACACCTGGTCTGAAGCTGGAATTGTGCTTTACCGGGCTGCACAGCTGCATCTGCACAGCTGCACAGCTGCACAGCTACACAGCTGCACAGCTGCACAGCTGCACAGCTGCACAGCTGTCGACGTTTTTTATTTGTATACTTTTATAAAGTAAGTGTTCAGCAGGAGGCAGTGTCACGTAGAAGACGGCGTAAACAAAGTACAACATCAGTGAAACAAACGTGAAATGATTTTCACAAAGACATTCACGTGCATCTTTACAGAAACATAATTCCAGCTTTACATAGAAACAATAATAATAATAATAATCACTTTATTTATATAGCACCTTTTACAAAGTGCTTTGACAGACAAAGCAGCAAAAAGAAAGACAACAATACCAATAACAGAAAGATCAGTGAGACAGTCGATATGATAAAAAATAAACTAAGAAATAAATATAATAAAATTACAAAAATGTAGTAAAATAATTTTGTAAAATCAACAAATAAAAATCAAGCGACGACATCATATGAGCTAGTCTGTAAAAGTGATTTAAAGCAGAATACTGAACAACGGTGGACCTCTGTGTCTGCTCCCTTTAAAAGATGTTTAAGATGTTTTCAGATCGAACCTTTGATCATGAAGCAGTTTAACTTCATCAATTAGAAGAAAAAGTAAATTCACAGATAAATGATGAGTGTCTTTCCCTTTAAAAAAGCCTCCTGAAGGAAACCAGATGTTGTGAATGGCGGGTGTAGTTCAACACCTCAGAGGATGAGGAGTAACCCGGACCACAGTACAGTAGAAGTGTAACCCACCGGTTGTTCCCGTGGTTTGAGGAGGTGACTGTGAATACGTGGACGTGAAAATAAAGCTCAAACCTCCAGAAAGTTGTCAGCAAAGTCTCAATTTCAACCACATCAACACTCTTCTTTCCCCACAGAAAACTACGGCGCGACTACCCGTCCAAGATCCTGATGAACCTCAGCACGTCCCTGTTGTTCCTCAACATGGTCTTCCTATTGGACGGCTGGCTGGCCAGTCTGGAGACCGATTGGCTGTGCCTCTCCGTGGCCGTCTTCCTGCACTACTTCCTGCTGACCACCTTCACCTGGATGGGGTTGGAGTCCATCCACATGTACATCGCTCTGGTCAAAGTCTTCAACACCTACATCCGCCGATACATCCTCAAGTTCTGCATCGTGGGATGGGGTGAGGGGCCTAAACTAACTAAGTTTCACTTCATTGTAAGCACTGAATGAAGTTGAAGTGACTTTCTGAATCGCAGGGCTGAAAATGAGATAAACATTCAGTTTAAGTCTAAAACTAAAGGAAGTTGTAATGTCAGTTGAAGTGGAAATCCTAGAAGAAAGTAGTGACAGTTCAAGTGACTGAGAGACGATGTCTGAAGTGTGTGAATGGTGGAGAACAAGTGGAAGTTGAAAGGAAGTCAGTTGAAGAGTTGAATGAAGACAAAATGTCAGTTGAAAAGAAACGGACGAAAGCCATTGAAGGATAAAAGATGAACGCAGTTGAAGGATAAAAGATGAACGCAGTTGAAGGATAAAAGATGAACGCAGTTGAAGGATAAAAGATGAACGCAGTTGAAGGATAAAAGATGAACGCAGTTGAAGTGCCAGTTGAGATGTAAAGATGAATTCAGTTCAAACGTCAATCGTCCTTTGACAACTGAACGCAGTCGAAGTGTCAGTGGAAGAATATTAAAGTGGCTTGATTGTCATTTGACGAGTGAGAAATTAAATCAGTTGAAAAAACAGGATGAATGTCTTCACAGATAATTGATTAATAAAGAGTTTAGTATTTAATGACATCTGAAGGTCAAAGACTTCATTCAGACAAGAATGTTTTTACTTTGATGTAAACAACAAAGACTCAATGGCTGACATTTGTTTGTTTGTGTGTTGTGTGTGTTTGTTTGTGTGTTCTGTGTGTTTGTTTGTTTGTGTGTTGTGTTTGTTTGTTTGTTTGTGTGTTGTGTTTGTTTGTTTGTTTGTGTGTTGTGTTTGTTTGTTTGTGTGTTCTGTGTGTTTGTTTGTTTGTGTGTTGTGTTTGTTTGTGTGTTGTGTGTGTTTGTGTGTTGTGTTTGTTTGTGTGTTGTGTTTGTTTGTGTTGTGTTTGTTTGGGTGTGTGTTTGTTTGGGTGTTGTGTTTGTTTGTGTGTGTGTTTGTATGTTGTGTGTGTTTGTTTGTGTGTTGTGTTGCAGGTCTCCCTGCAGTGTTGGTGGGGATCGTTGTTGCCGTGGATAAATCCTCGTACGGCCTGCAGGAGTACGGTAAAGGAGAGTCAGGATCCTCAGAGTTGTAAGTACTGAATACTGAACACAGTCGAGCTCCAGTAGTTGTAACATGTACTTTATATGGAAAACCTATTCATTTGATCTTATCTTCATTTTGGGATACTACAGAGAACTAGAGAGTACTAGAGAGTACTGCAGAGTACTAGAGAGTATTACAGAGAACTACAGAGTACTAGAGAGTACTAGAGAGTACTAGAGAGTACTGCAGAGTACTACAGAGTATTACAGAGAACTACAGAGTACTAGAGAGTACTAGAGAGTACTGCAGAGTACTACAGAGAACTAGAGTACTAGAGAGTACTAGAGAGTACTACAGAGAACTAGAGAGTACTGCAGAGAACTACAGAGTACTACAGAGTACTAGAGAGTACTACAGAGTACTACAGAGTACTACAGAGTACTAGAGAGTACTAGAGAGTACTAGAGAGTACTAGAGAGTACTACAGAGTACTAGAGAGTACTAGAGAGTACTAGAGAGTACTACAGATAACTAGAGAGTACTGCAGAGTACTACAGAGTACTACAGAGTACTAGAGAGTACTACAGAGTACTGCAGAGTACTACAGAGAACTAGAGAGTACTACAGAGTACTACAGAGTACTACAGAGAACTAGAGAGTACTGCAGAGTACTACAGAGTACTACAGAGTACTAGAGAGTACTACAGAGAACTACAGAGTACTACAGAGAACTACAGAGTACTACAGAGAACTAGAGAGTACTACAGAGAACTACAGAGTACTACAGAGTACTAGAGAGTACTACAGAGAACTACAGAGTACTACAGAGAACTAGAGAGTACTACAGAGAACTACAGAGTACTACAGAGAACTAGAGAGTACTGCAGAGTACTACAGAGTACTAGAGAGTACTACAGAGTACTGCAGAGTACTACAGAGAACTAGAGAGTACTACAGAGTACTACAGAGTACTACAGAGAACTAGAGAGTACTGCAGAGTACTACAGAGTACTACAGAGTACTAGAGAGTACTACAGAGAACTAGAGTACTAGAGAGTACTACAGAGAACTACAGAGTACTACAGAGTACTAGAGAGTACTACAGAGAACTAGAGTACTAGAGAGTACTACAGAGAACTACAGAGTACTACAGAGTACTAGAGAGTACTACAGAGAACTACAGAGTACTAAAGAGTACTAGAGAGTACTACAGAGAACTAGAGAGTACTACAGAGAACTAGAGAGTACTACAGAGTACTAGAGAGTACTACAGAGAACTACAGAGTACTACAGAGAACTACAGAGTACTACAGAGAACTAGAGAGTACTACAGAGAACTACAGAGTACTACAGAGTACTAGAGAGTACTACAGAGAACTACAGAGTACTACAGAGTACTAGAGAGTACTAGAGAGAACTAGAGAGTACTACAGAGTACTAGAGAGTACTACAGAGAACTACAGAGTACTACAGAGTACTAGAGAGTACTACAGAGAACTAGAGAGTACTACAGAGTACTAGAGAGTACTACAGAGAACTACAGAGTACTACAGAGTACTAGAGAGTACTACAGAGAACTAGAGAGTACTACAGAGAACTACAGAGTACTACAGAGTACTAGAGAGTACTACAGAGAACTACAGAGTACTACAGAGTACTAGAGAGTACTAGAGAGAACTAGAGAGTACTACAGAGTACTAGAGAGTACTACAGAGAACTACAGAGTACTACAGAGTACTAGAGAGTACTACAGAGAACTAGAGAGTACTACAGAGTACTAGAGAGTACTACAGAGAACTACAGAGTACTACAGAGTACTAGAGAGTACTACAGAGAACTAGAGAGTACTACAGAGAACTACAGAGTACTACAGAGTACTAGAGAGTACTACAGAGAACTACAGAGTACTACAGAGTACTAGAGAGTACTAGAGAGAACTAGAGAGTACTACAGAGTACTAGAGAGTACTACAGAGAACTACAGAGTACTACAGAGTACTAGAGAGTACTAGAGAGAACTAGAGAGTACTACAGAGTACTAGAGAGTACTACAGAGAACTACAGAGTACTACAGAGTACTAGAGAGTACTACAGAGAACTAGAGAGTACTACAGAGAACTAGAGAGTACTACAGAGAACTAGAGAGTACTACAGAGCTTAATCATAGCCTCTAATAATTAATTTATACATCAAACTCACAGCGATGTAACGACATAAAGAGCAAATACATCCACAAGACCACGAAGACCTTTTGAATCCTTCTTACAGTGTGTGTGTGTGTGTGTGTGTGTGTGTGTGTGTGTGTGTGTGTGTGTGTGTGTGTGTGTCTGTCTCCTCTCTCCTCAGCTGCTGGATCCAGAACTCCGTGGTCTTCTACACCACCTGCGTGGGTTACTTCTGTCTGGTGTTTCTGCTGAACGTGGCCATGTTCATCGTGGTGATGCTGCAGATCTGCGGCCGCAACGGCAAACGCAGCAACCGCACGCTGAGAGAGGAGGTAAAGCAAACATCTCCACCAGGAGGAGGAGGTTCTCTACGACCTCCTCACGAGGTTACAGGATTATTATTACTGTCGTTGTATCACAGGGTTGCAGACTTCAGTCTGTGGAGGGTGGAGGGTGAATTACACTGGAGTTATCGGAGCAACTCTCACTGAGTCAGTCTGAAAGGAAAAACAAGACAAAAGCAGAGCGGTAATAAGATAAATGAAATGAAACGAGCAGCATTTATAACCTGAATACTGATGGACAAGTAAAGAAAGGAGGAGAACTCCCTCTGATGGTGATGTCACGGGGCTCACCTGTACAGACAGGTGAGAGGTTCAACCACCGGAGGTCAGAAACACTAGATGTTCAGGGTGGACCTGACAGAACACTCAGCATCTCAGCAACATATCTTCTTCTTCTTCTGTGGTGCTCCAGGTTCTACGGAACCTGCGCAGCGTGGTCAGCCTCACCTTCCTGCTGGGGATGACGTGGGGCTTCGCTCTGTTCTCCTGGGGGCCCGTCAGCCTGGCCTTCATGTACCTGTTCGCCATCTTCAACTCGCTGCAAGGTGATTCACTACGTCACAAACACCTGATTTATGAATTCACTACGTCACAAACACCTGATTTATGAATTCACTACGTCACAAACACCTGATTTATGAATTCACTACGTCACAAACACCTGATTTATGAATTCACTACGTCACAAACACCTGATTTATGAATTCACTACGTCACAAACACCTGATTTATGAATTCACTACGTCACAAACACCTGATTCATGAATTCACTACGTCACAAACACCTGATTTATGAATTCACTACGTCACAAACACCTGATTTATGAATTCACTACGTCACAAACACCTGATTTATGAATTCACTATGTCACAAACACCTGATTCATGAATTCACTACGTCACAAACACCTGATTTATGAATTCATTACGTCACAAACACCTGATTTATGAATTCACTATGTCACAAACACCTGATTCATGAATTCACTACGTCACAAACACCTGATTTATGAATTCACTACGTCACAAACACCTGATTTATGAATTCATTACGTCACAAACACCTGATTCATGAATTCATTACGTCACAAACACCTGATTCATGAATTCACTACGTCACAAACACCTGATTTATGAATTCACTACGTCACAAACACCTGATTTATGAATTCATTACGTCACAAACACCTGATTTATGAATTCATTACGTCACAAACACCTGATTCATGAATTCATTACGTCACAAACACCTGATTCATGAATTCACTACGTCACAAACACCTGATTTATGAATTCACTACGTCACAAACACCTGATTTATGAATTCACTACGTCACAAACACCTGATTTATGAATTCACTATGTCACAAACACCTGATTCATGAATTCACTACGTCACAAACACCTGATTTATGAATTCACTACGTCACAAACACCTGATTTATGAATTCATTACGTCACAAACACCTGATTCATGAATTCACTACGTCACAAACACCTGTGTGGGCTCGTTCTTAAGTAGTTATTCTTTATTTCCATATCCTGTGTTGTATCTGAAGATAAAAACATGTTATAAATAATAATAAAGTTAATTTCTTTATTCTCTCTTCAGGTCTGTTCATTTTCATCTTCCACTGCGCTCTGAAAGAAAACGTTCAGAAGCAGTGGAGACGATACCTCTGCTGTGGACGCTTCAGACTGTCAGACAACTCAGGTATCTCTCTCTCTCTCTCTCTGTCTCTCTCTCTCTCTCTCTCTCTCTCTCTCTCTCTCTGTCTCTCTCTCTCTCTCTCTCTCTCTCTCTCTCTGTCTCTCTCTCTCTCTCTCTCTCTCTCTCTCTGTCTCTCTGTCTCTGTCTCTCTCTCTCTCTCTCTCTCTCTCTCTCTCTCTGTCTCTCTCTCTCTCTCTCTCTCTCTCTCTCTCTCTCTCTCTCTCTCTCTCTCTCTGTCTGTCTCTGTCTCTCTCTCTCTGTCTCTCTCTCTCTCTCTCTCTCTCTCTCTCTGTCTCTGTCCTCTGTCTCTCTCTCTCTCTCTCTCTCTCTCTCTCTCTCTCTCTCTCTCTCTCTCTCTGTCTCTCTCTCTCTCTCTCTCTCTCTCTCTCTGTCTCTCTGTCTCTGTCTCTCTCTGTCTCTCTCTCTCTCTCTCTCTCTCTCTCTGTCTCTGTCTCTCTCTCTCTGTCTCATGTAGACCAGTGACTCAGACCCAGGTCTCTTTAGGGGGTCCTGTCTAATCCGTCTGCAGGACTCTGTCCAGATTCCCACGATAGCGTCTCTTTATTAAAATATAAAACCTCGGTCGGCTTTGCAGCTCATTCTGTCTTCATCCTCTCAGCTTTCATTCCAACCATTCCAGGTGGAGTTCATCTTCATGAATATTAAAAACATGAGAACAACCCGTGGAGGAAGTCCCATGACTTCTGCAAATATTATACTTCTCAGGCTTTTATTTTGAAAGGAAAGAACAGAAGCAGTGAACACGAGTAAATATAGCATTCATCAAAAACAACAACAAAGGGATCCATTAAAGGAGGAGCCAAACATCTGGAAGTCCGTCTTGTCATGTTTTCATTTGAGGCCCCAAAATGTCCTCACATGAGACTGGGCCAATCAGGTTGAAGACATCATCATGTCGTTATGTCGTTATGTCGTTATTAAATGGTGTAATCATCCATGACTCTGATCATTGAGGACGTTTGGCTGATCTTTGTCTCTGTCTCTCGTCAGACTGGAGTAAGACGGCCACCAACAACACCAAGAAGGTGAGCTCAGACAACCTGGGCAAGTCTCTGTCCTCCAGCTCCTTCGGCTCCACCACCGCACACTGGACCTCCAAAGCTAAAGCTACGCTAAACCCCTTCACCAAGAGACACAGCAACACAGGTGAGACATGCACAGAGACACACACAGGTGAGACATGCACAGAGACAGGTGAGACAGGTGAGACGCACACAGGTGAGACATGCACAGAGACAGGTGAGACACACACAGGTGAGACATGCACAGAGACAGGTGAGACACACACAGGTGAGACACGCACAGAGACACACACAGGTGAGACACGCACAGAGACAGGTGAGACATGCACAGAGACAGGTGAGACACACACAGGTGAGACATGCAGAGAGACAGTTGAGACACACACAGGTGAGACATGCAGAGAGACAGGTGAGACACAGAGACACACACAGGTGAGACACAGAGAGAGACACAGCAACCCAGGTGAGACACAGAGACACAGGTGAAACATGTAGAGAGACACACACAGGTGAGAACTACATCATAATTCATCATAATACATCATAATTCATCATAATACATGCTGTATATTCAGATAACACAATAATGTTAAAGGTAACGATAGAGCTGATTATTGATTACTGTCTCTTTAAATCCAGATGTAAACAATGTGAATATGTAACATCTGCTCCCTCGTTGATGTCCGTGTGTCTACCTCTGTGTTTGGTGTGTAGAAAGCTCTTCCATCCAATAGCGAGAGTGGAGGACCGACGGAGGTAAAGCTTAAAGCTGATTGGCTGATTGACTTCCTGCTTCCCGCATCATGTGATCCGCTCTGTTTCCCAAAATGTGTTGGTGGTCAAAGCGGATCTGGAGGGTTTCAAATTCAGCTTTCAAACCTTTAATTAGACGACAAAAAACAAACTTTGCCGGCAGACATTTTGGGAAAGCAGCCACTGTGTGCTGTGATTGGCTGGTCACTGTGATGTCATACAAGGTCACGACGTCTTGTTCTCCAGCCTGAGGCACGCCGGGGGGGAGGAACCCATTGACACACCACTAAAGCTACAACTCCGCCCATCCGGAGTGCCCCAGGGTGCAAAAACAAGCGCACCCCCGACATACTGCAACCAGCTAACGCCCGCCGTGTTTAACTGTGTAACCGGCTAACGCTGAGCGTCAGTAACTCATCCAATCATTTGGGTTCATTAAGAATTAACACCAAATGTTGATGATGGACAAATGTGTCATTGGATCCTCTTTCAGATGGAGATTTATAAAAAGCTTTAAAGTCATCTGATCCATGATTGAGGGAGTTTCATAAACTCAAGCAAAATGTTTGACATATTTTCAGTTTTTTCTTCCTCTTTACTTACATTCATTTATTTTATCGACCGGTCGAGCTCATTCAAATCAAATTGCTCTGTAAATCACAAGTCTCTCTTCTCCTTTCAGAAAAAATGAGAGACCAAGTAAAATAATAATAATAATAATATTCATTATTATTGTTATTTATTTACTTAATTTTAAACCGCTTTAATGCAAAAATGAAGCCCGGTTCTTTATGAAATAAAGATTTAAAACAAGAATGAAATAAATAAAAATAAATGACAACAATAAATAAAATATTTAATGAAGACAAATATAGCACCTAGCACAGCCCGTTGCTAGCTGAAAGATGGAGGCTCTAGAACTTCCCCACCTGTATTAAAGATAACTAACATGTCGCCCCCTATTGGTCAATGTCAATACAGCTTGGTTATAAACAGTTTGGTGATGTTTTATCACACCTGGTTCCACCATCATGGTTATCATGAAACACACCAAGCCACTTTTGTATTAACCGGACAAACACTTTCTGATTTGTGATGTGCCACGCCCATTTGTTTTGTATTTGTAGCGCCCCCCCCCCCCCTAGTGGTTGACTTGAAGGATACGTTCCAAGTTCTTATTGGAACATTGGTCTTTCGTGACGTTTGGCCCAACGGTTGTGAAGTTAGGTCTGTTGATGTGCTAAGCCACGCCCCTTTAAAGCTCATTGGTCAATCTGGTAGCAATCAGACCAATCATCAAAATCAATAGTTTTTTCTAAATCTTAATGAATCAATAAACTTACGGTGTAGCAGGAATGACTTTTCAAAGTTGACCTTAACTATAGCGCCCCCATCAGGCCGATTTGGCTCATTTTTGTTCCTTCCAATAATTAGAGAGAATTTCGCGTAATTTACAATGTTTCATTTCACAGGAATGTTCCCAAACATTTCTGCAGAAGAACACTCGATCAACAGAAACACTAAAGGGTGTGAGCCTCTTCGGGGCTTGAACCTCTAAAGTACAAAGACAGACAGAATACGATTAACACAAAGCCAGATTCAAAATACAGTGTTTTGCGTTTGTATTTTCAGTCATGCACCTGTGTGTGTGCTTTAGGGAGCCGAGGGTCATAAACTACCGTTTATGACGTGACCCGTGTTCACGATGAAGGAATATGACACCACGTGTCGTTTTAATAGCTTCTTTTGGACGACAAACGGAGCTCTATGGCCCACAGGTGAGCAACGTCTGCGAGTTGATTTAGCTCTTTCCATGAGATAATAAAGCAATAGATGAATAATACCACGTCAGCCTGTAACTGAATTATGTTGCTCTGACACCTTTACCTCTGGCCTTTAATCTGCAGCGCCGTGTTCAGCAACCTTTTGAAGTCTTCTCAGAATCTCTGTTCGCCAGACAAACATTCCTCGTCCCCGTTATCGGATCGAGAACTCTGCCAAAGAACTGAACACACCTGCTGAATGATTCATGCATCGTGCTCTGAGGCAGCACAGAGGTGGTGACAACAATAATGTCAGGTCGAGGAGTTCATGAGCCGAGACGTGGTCCACAATATAAAACTCATATATATATACATCATGAGAGCATGCAAACTTCATTTTATTAGACAGAGTGGCAGTGGAATAGAAATATCAATGTACATATATTTGTATGTGAGTCTATGCACTGATCTGATATCATATTATCGTATCATTTAACAACTCGTGTCGCTCACTACCCGATCCGTACTGAGCATGTGCAAACCAGTACGACACACCTGTGCTTGAACGCTCTGGTCCTGATTCACGCTACCTTGTGAACAAGAAATCAGTGTTAAAGTGGGCAGGAAGAGAGCTAGTTAAACGTTAGCCGTTAGCTATGTTAGCAGCCGGTGGGCAAGCACAGTCCTGCTTGGCTAAACAACGTAGCTAACAGCTAACGTTAACGGAGGCTACATTTAGTTCATTGACTGTAAAGAAGTGGACGCAGTCGTGCTGGCGTCACTCGTTGGTTCGTGGACTGATGTTTTCATGCCTCAAGTTTGGCCGTCGCCATCTTGTTTTTTTGCAACCAGTGAACAGGAAGTGACCATATTAGGACTGAGGAGGAGTGACGTAGAGACGCCGTATACGTCTCTGGTAGAGACCTGTCAATCACTGTGTAGCCCCGCCTCTAAAGCATCCCCTGCTTTATGGTCTGTTTGACTCTAAATGGACCATAAATGAGGAGAAACTTTACGAACCGTTGTGTGCCGATACGTTGGATTATTCTCAGTGTTTGTCGGTACGAGCGACCACGTTTCATCAGTCAGATGACAACATATTATCAGTCCTGTTGTACCTGAATACATGATTCTTTCTCCTCTCTCTTTGTCTGTGCTCAGCGTCAGACTCTCATTGTACACTTTCCAGATGTTTGATGATTCCAGATGTCAGAGAATCCTTAGTTCATGACCAGAGGTTGACCCTGACTTCCCCCCTCAGCTTCCATCTCTGTCCTAAAGTGCACTCTGGAGTGCATTTGAGGGGAAACACGGCACTAAAACGGGAACAAAAACACATCATAGGGCATTTTTAAAAAGTCTGAATTTCTGGACGGAACCAGCCGTGTGGAGCCAGGAGCTTAATCAGGGTTAACAGTGAAAAGGAAGGCAGGAAGCAGGCAAGTCGTGACCGCGGCCCACGCCAGCAGCATCTCTGATCACTCATGTGGTTTCATGTTGCACAGAAGAGAAGTTTGTGAGTCATTGCTGCATGTTGAGCAACACGCAACTTCATTCCTCTGTTGATTGATTAGGATGACAGCGAGCGGGATCGAGCGGGATCGAGCTTGTGGCTGGACGGTGTGATTCATAATCATATCCTGCTTTACATTAAACGTTGTGACGGCACCAGAGGACCAGACGGTCTGGGCTCAGTTCATCCATTCAGCCTGATTGCTTTGCCTCAGTTTCTATAAGAAAGTCCAAACGTGTCAAACTCTGGTGTTACTCCAAAACACATCGAAGAAACGTGAAAAATCTAAAGCTGCAAACCTGAGCTCAGTTCACAGCTTTCAACAAACTGGATGGACTTCTTCCAGACGTCCTCACCTTCACAGCAGTGATTCTAGAGGTACTTTGGCATTGGGTTGCAAATGTTAGAGGAGATCAAATAACGTTAAAAATAAGGTAAGATAGACTGGGGAATGTTTGTGTTTGTTTTACATTATGTCTGTAACAGTGATGTACTTTGCCTCACAATAGATTCTGTGTCTGTGAGAGTCAAACTGCCAGCTGTCATCACTTCCATGTATTTATCAGAGCATTCGCATAATCAATCCAAATCGTATGTCCAAATGTTGAGACACATGCAGTACATCTACTGCTACATATGGAGATATGATATGATGAGTTTATGAGCAGCCAATGTGTTTGCATCAGTTGTTATGAAGTAAATATTGATCGCACGATTTAATGTCCGTAGAATAATGACACCATCAGTGTTTCCATTGGTTAAGTCTGGCAGTTCTGTCTGCCACAATCTCCCTGGAGAATAAAGGCTCCTTATTTTACTAGTTGTATTAGTAAAACTTCATCACAGCACTGTTTCCTGCTCTGGACAGTAGCCAGGCTGCTAGCGCTAGCGCTACACCTACAGTCTACGAGCATATCTCTGAGTTACACTCGTTGTCTTTTTGATTCTTCAAAATTCATTTTGTTTGAGTATAAACGCCTCCGTTCATGCTCGGAGGCTCGCGACATCAACAAAGCTTAACACGGCTATTGGTCCATGAGTGTAGCAAAACTATATGCAAATGTGTGGAGAGTATCTCAATCTGTGTGTGTGTGTGTCGGGGGGGGGGGGGGGGGGGAATGTCTGTTTTGTAATGTATTGTATTTTGTCTACAGATTTGTACAATTACAAAACTAAACTAGACGTTTAGTTTTGTCTAGAAAAAGATGTCCCCGCTGTGGGACTAATAAAGGATTATCTTATATCTTATATCTTATATCTTACATATGTACAGTTGTCTACACGTCACTCTCCTCACACAGTAGCCAATATGTTTGCTCTAATAATGGACCATAGATGATACACGAGTAGAGCAACATGAGGTTTAAATTGTACCTCATCAGGTAGTGTATTTATTCATCTTCCACATTCATTGAAACCTGGTTACATCATGAAGTTAGCCTTCAGATGTATTACTGCTGTCTTAAACACATGGAGACATCCGGTCTTCATCTGTGGATGGATCATCGTCATGACACTAAATTATGGGATGTTGGTCCCATAACATTCTGGAGTTTCATAACTGTCAGCTAGATGTCTAATTCAAACCTGATGAACCTTTTAAGACATTTTCATTCAGTTACTTTTGGCTGGAGGCCATCAAGGCAAGGCAAGTTTATTTGTATAGCACATTTCAACAACAAGGTAATTCAAAGTGCTTCACATAAAACCATTAAAAGCATCAAAACATAAGGCATAAGAAAAGGAGATTTAAAAACAATTAAGAACATTCATTGAACATTAAAAACATTCATTAAAACATTAAAAAGCAGTGTAAGAAATAAAATACAGTAGTAAAATGCAGAAATGCAGGAGATTGATTAATATCCTTGAACCTGGTTCAATTAAAGGCAGCAAACAGAAAAGTCTTCAATCTTGATTTAAAGGAGCTGAGGGTCTCAGCAGACCTGCAGCTTTCTGGACTTTGTTCCAGATATTTGGGGCAGAAAAACTGAACGCTGCTTCTCCATGTTTAGTTGTGACTCTGGGAACAGAGAGCAGACCGGTCCCAGACCACCTAAGAGTAGGGATGGTTCATAAGGTAGCAGCAGATCAGACATGTATTTTGGCCCTAAACCATTCAGTGCTTTATAAACCAACAGCAGGATTTTAAAGTAAATTCTTTGTTGGACAGGAAGCCAGTGTAAAGACCTCAGAACTGGAGTGATGTGATCCACTTTCTTTGTCTTAGTGAGGACTCGAGCTGCAGCGTTCTGATTGACTTGTTACAGAGACCTGTAAACACACCGTTACAGTAGTCCAGTCTACTGAAGATAAATGCATGGACAAGGTTTTCCAAATCCTGTTGAGACATGAGTCCTCTAATCCTTGATATATTCTTCAGGTGATAGGAGGCTGATTTAGTAATTGTCTTGATATGGCTGTTCAGGTTGAGGTCTGAATCCATAACTACACCTAGATTTATGGCTTGGTTTGAGGTTTTGAACATCAGTGATTGAAGCTGAGCGCTGACTTTCAATCGTTCGTCCTTGGTACCAAAAACAATTACTTCTGTTTTATCTTTGTTTAATTGAAGAAAGTTCTGGCACATCCAGTTGTTGATTTGTTCAATACATGAACCAGCCCTTGTATGGGATTATAGTCCCCTGGTGATATAGTTATGTAGATTTGGATGTTCTGTGGTGCCAGATATTACTGCACACACACACACACACACACACACACACACACACACACACACACACACACACACACACACACACACACACATACACACACACACACACACACACACACACACACACACACACATATACATATTTGATGAATGTAGACTACATTGTGTTTGTCTTGCACATTTCCCCCTCACTCACATTCCTCTCCTTGCTTTACTCTCCTGAAACGTTCATGCTGTTCATATGTTATTCAAACCGTATCTTGTTTTTCTTACTGTGAAGTTGTTATGAATTCCTCTCCTGTGTGTTAATGTGTTAACACACACCAGCTAAATGAACTCTGTCGTAGCGTACTGGTCCTCAGCCTTCGTCCTTTAACTCAATGATTATTGCATCAAGTAATAGTCCTTCTGTGTCCTTGTTCTTTTCCCTTCATGCTCCCTGGATGCAGATAAAAGTTATTCCAACCCGACCAGCCCCAAGTGCGTCTCCTCGTGCTCTTCATCGTCAGAGGCGGAGCCCAATTCCTCTTCCTCCTCATCCTCCATCCTCCCCGTCAGCCAGATGATCGACAAGGTGAGAGGTTACTGCTCCACGCGCTCCGACAACTTCTACAAGAACATCATCATGTCTGACAGCTTCGCCCACAGCACCAGGTTCTAGAGCTGTTCTAGAGCTGTTCTAGAGCCTTGTGTCTAGAAAGGGTTGTGACGTCATCCTCCCGGCAGCTTCAGTGACTGTTAAAGGTTCCAATACGAAGCATAACACTGGAACCTGCCCCGCTGTTCTGGAACTGCTCACCATGTTATTTAAGGCTTTGCTTTTGTTCTGGAACTGCCACCCAAGAATCTAGAACCTTTTGTGTTCTTGAAGAACTCTTAAACCCTCTAGAACTCTCTGGTTCTAGTTCTGGAACTGCCCCAAGTCTTCTGGATCTCTTTTTACAGCCTCAGCCAGAAAGGAGTTCAGAATTCTAATGAGTGTGTTCACACCAAACGCAAATTGAACTTTTCGCACAAAGTCAATGTAAACATGATGCGCCGGACACAAAGAAGTGGAATTTGCTCTTCCTGTCGTCACTGACATCCTGAAGGTGTTGAATCTCAGAATCTTGTGTATGAATGTATGAGTATGAACCACAGACTGCCTATGGTTCAAACAGTAACGCTGACGTGATTGATGGCCTAGATGATGGAGCAGCTACAATGTTAGCATAGCTTAGCATTGATTGATCCAGACTCCATTCAGAAAACAACCATTTTAACAGTTGTTAGCTTGTCATCTTGTGGACAGACCTGACAAAGCATGAATTCAGACTTTTTACAAATCATTATGTAGTCATTTCAGCATCTTTTTATCTGTACATTTAAATTAAATCACAGCTGAATCTGTTTATTCTGTGTTCATACAGCTGTAGTAAACCAGCCCATGTGTGTCTTGTTAGATTCAGTGAATACTCCTCCAGATGATGTGATGAACCACACATGATGGAGTTTAGTTTCCTAAGATATCTGGGACTTCCTCAACAAGTACAAAGCAGCACTAGAGCTTATTTAATCTGGTTGATGAAACGTTGTCAGTGTCGACATGGAGGTAACCTCCTCCTCCTCCTCTCGGCGCGTTTAGTGCACGAGACTCTAAAGAACATAACATGGTCAGAAAGTTTCCTTTGCGTTTTGGTGTGAACACAGCAGCTTCTCTAACATTCCTCCAGAGCAACAGTCACAGAGGTAGAAGGTCTTCTAGAAGGTGTTCTCCCCGCTGTGTGTCTCCAGTTTCTAACTGTAAATTGAATCGACCTGATTCAAGCTTGTATTTCTTTATCTAGTCATCAACATTCACAAAGAGCTGGTTGGTTTGTGTGACAGAATACTAACTAGCTCAGTGTTCCTCAGTTTCAATGCACCAACAGCTCCATGGTTTAAACCAGAGCCACCGACTTAATGTCTTTGCTTTGTATGAAATCGTCTGCTAATCAAGACAAAATCTGCCTTTTTCTGCAAAAAGTTCAAGAGGAAATCTGTGAACTTGCTGCAAACGACTGCTAAAAGCCCGGAGCCCATTATCCCATAATCATGGACCGAGTCCCACATTCTGGTTCCAGATCCCCGGGTCTCCTGGATGATGGGTGTGTGTGAGAGCTCCGCGGTGGTCAGAGAACGGTGATGTGATTCTACTGTATCAAATCAAATTACAGAATCGGACCTGGCTGCCAGAATGGACAATAAAGAGGAAATTAAAGGGAGCGGGGGGTGGGGGGTGGGAGGGGGGGGAGGGGGAGAAAGTTCTGGTAGAAAAAAGAAACTGTAGGTTTTGGTGGGTTTTTTTCATACTGTGATGTTTGTTCAAACTGTTCGTTTGTGTGTGTGTGGAGCCATATCCCATGTAAATATCTATTCTGTGTGCCTTATTCTATATTGTCATAATGTATCCGGATGGTTGCTTTTGTTCATGCCTTCACGGGGTTCTGGAAGGGTCACCGGCACTGTACATACAAACCCAAACATTCTCCAACTCACCGTCACGCAGACGGAGAGGCAGAAATCCTGGGACGGTCTTCATCGTGTGAGCTACAGACCAGTTGTTTCTCAAACCAAATAACAGAACATATTTACGTCATAATGTAATCTATACTATCATAAAAAAAAGACGAAATGCCAAAGCATATTGACACATATTTTGAATTATTGGAAATATGTTAACTCTAAAAATGTCCTCAAACTTTAAAAGTGTCCAGACAAATGTTGACAAACCAGTGTTTCAAAAATCATAACAATATTTACCCCGTCTGTTGCCACATTCTGCGATGAAGATAATAAGAGCCGAGCTCACCGCTGAGGCTCCGCCCCCGGTGCACGGCAGCCAAAGTTTAGCAATCATAAAAGTACTCATTTATGGCCACAGCATTATCCAGGGAGGATTCTTGTTTATGTTCGAATATCATTTTTTTTAAAACAGCGAATACAAGTGGCTACAATCTTTCAATGAAAAACGCTCAGTGTGCAGCTGCCAGCGTGGTATTAAATGATCACATTAAACGGTCAGTTTGTCCACAGGACTGAAGGAACTCTTTTCCCATGTGGTGTCCAGCCTTGCACATAGTTTTGAGTTTTATTCATCTGGGTTTTGAAAACTCCACCCAAACACAATGGAGGGAGATAGAATTCCACTTGTGAAATCTGAAAAATGGCATTTGAAAAACTCAACAGCAACAAAACTCACCACAAACAATTTCCTGAATACTTTGAATAATCAACAGAATCTAGTTCACATTGGAATCTGTTTACAGTGAGATATTTGGATTATTCTGAGAAATCAGAACATGAAAAACGCAAGTTTTTCATGTTTTTATTATCGTAGCACCACAAGTGAAATGTTTACGTTAAATGTGATGAGGAATCAAAAATGTCAGCAGAGAAAATATCTTCTGCACGGCTTGATACCACAAGCAGTGACCCTTTAATGACATGCAGGTATGTACACTATGTTCTAAAGCATCCAGGAGCTCTTTTATTTCATAATCACCCAGTTATTTATCAAATATTACAAAAGATTGAGTCATCAGGCATGTCCCCATTATTCCACCACTTTACGCTGCCATGAAAGTCAACACTTAAACTTCAAACCAGCCTGTCAACAAGACTTGAAGCATTATTGATTTCTTATTGTTAATGAGACATACATGTCCCTTGAAACATGATTGAGAATGCAGTTTAGTTCTATGGGACCGTGATTTTTTCAAAGACAGGAGAGTTCTTGAACATCTTCTGTTACAAGTCACAACAGTGACAGTTTGGTCCGTGTAGGACATCCAGTCGTCAGCGTAGAGATGTATGAACGTCACTGTTACTGTTAACTGCAGTAGAACACGTTGACCGGATATACTTTTAGTTTTAAAACAATAGCTTGACTGCCTTGTTTAAAACTTATAATTTAGCTTCAAACTTGGCATATTCAATATTTTTCCAGCACTAAGGAGAACAGTTTTTACCCTTTAATTAGGAATGAATGGAGGGCACCAAACAACTTAATTAAACTTTTTTGGGGGACGATATTTACCTAAATATACCTAATATTCATTTTTAAAAGACCATCAACTCACTGTTGCACTCTGTGTATAAGGCAGTGTTAATATTTATGATACATCATCCAGTTTCATGTTAAATAAAAGAGAATAAATGAATCGTGTCACTTTAGATAATTCTATGGTGGCGATTTGTCATTTTTAGGCTCGTTTTTCCTCCAAACATGAATGAATAATTTCAAAAGTTAAGTGGAGAGAGGATGAACTCGGCACCGATGCAATGCAGCACGGCTTTAAGATATTATGTTGAAAAGGTTGTTAAGAAAGGGAAAGAAAATGGATTCATTGTTTGTAATATAGAGTTCATCAAGTCTTTATTCTTCTTTGTTTTCTTTGTGCTACACTTTAATTTATTTTCTGGATGTACAGTTATATACAGTTTCTCAGCTTCTGTTTCATTTCGATCAATCTTTGTTTTAATCCAGATGATCATCCGTACTGAAAGGTGAAATTTAGAGATCCTTTTAGGAATTTTAGGATTTGGGATGACTCATCAAGTGTTGGCTACCCGGACCTCCATCGTCCACAGGGAGCCAGCGGTGTTCAACACCAGAGCCTCGTTGTGGAGTGAAGCTCACATTTTTACTGACGGCGAGCTTGGCCTGAGTTCCTCTTGGCTTTGCCCGGTGTTAGAAGATGTATCACACAGTCCTCAGAAACAACATCCAGACACCAGATGAGGCGTGTTTGGCAGGTTTCAGCTCGGTTATCCTGACCGTCACTGACCTGGGATCAGCCCGAGGGTGGAAAACATAAAGCCACAGACTGCGTAGTAAACGGCACTAAATGAAATCCCCTTGATTAAAAGGACTGTTAGGACTTGTGTCTAATGGCACACATGTTGACTTGTTCATGTTTCCCCATTTAGAAATGTGTTGAGATCCATTTAGACACTTTACATCTACTCATTGGTTTTGTGTTATTGATTTCCACTGAGAGGTTTTAAAAGGTAAAGAATTGTACCAGATTTGTTCTGATGATATTAATTGATCTTGGCTTTTACTGTTGTTTAGTATTTGTATTATATATTATGTTGTTTTTTTGGTTTGTCAGTGATGTTCTTATCTGGAAGTTCACTTCAGCATTTCAACATTAAAGGGAATTAAAAGTTCAGAGGTTGACTCAATCTTTATTGTCATTAAGTGTGTTTTGTAGACGGGTTGAGGTCAGTTAACTGGATAAGTTAAACCCTGAATCTGTGATCCAGACATTAAACTCTCGAAACATGAAACACCGTTTTAGGAAATATCAACTTGTTGGATTTAAAAGAAATCCAAAGTAAAAGCCTATGGACGTAACAACTGTAGGAGAGAAGTTAACTACGACTCCCAGGGTGCATTTCAGTTACAAACTTCCAATCACAGAGCTTCAGGTTCACTTGTATCCAAACGCTGAGTTGAAGATTTTGTATCCGTTTTCGGGAGAATTCAGTAAATATGGAAACGCGTTGAAGCAATTTGACTCAGCTCTGAGTCACACCATAGCAACAGCAGCTGAGGCTCATGGGTATTGTAGTACTCCACTGAAATGTATTGAAAATGTTCTGGTACAGGATATAAATCCTCCTCACCAGACCTACAACCACAACAAACAACACAACACAATAACACCACAGCTGTGAAAACTAACCATAAATTTACAAATAATCACATGTCAGCTTTAAAATTCTGATAAATAATCTTGTTGACCAGAATTGATCTATTTATTAAAATGTTAAGATTAGGAGCCTGTCACGACCTGGCTCTGACAGCCATGACCTAGTCAGGGAGACGCAGACAGTTGACCAAAAGTAAAGAGTTTATTAGACACAAGACGTCTAGATCGTAATGGTGGTTAGAACGAGCCGTCCTCGCTGCTCCACGGGGTGATAGGAGAGCCCCAGGTTGTCAGGAAGGCGGAGCCTGATACTGGAGCACCGGGCCCAGGTGTCTCCAGTTAGCAATCTCCAGGTACCTGCTGGTTTAAAGGAACACACGCACACCAACAAGTAACCAGCCAGGGAACCGTCACAGAGCCCTTCCTGTATCTTCTGGAAGCTCATTGATTTTACAGCAAGAGATATTCATACACATTATGGAAATAATCATATTTATTATAAAAAACATGGATGAAGCTCGTCTGTGACATCATATATTCTGCGAACAAGCTTATAAATGTCGATAAAAAATAAAAAAATAAATTAAATGATATATATAATTTTACTTTTTTATTTTTAATATTATTAATAGATTTTTTAAGTCACAAAACATATCATCTTTTTTACTGTGAAAGTAAGACAGCTGATAAATATATTACTCGGCCCTCAAAAGAAAAGAAACGCTTGGCGATCCATCGTGATTCATTCTTCAGTGTCAGACTGTTTTAATCCTCTCATCTATCATCTCATCTATCATCTCATCTATCCTCTCATCTATCATCGCATCTATCCTCTCATCTATCATCTCATCTATCATCTCATCTATCCTCTCATCTATCATCTCATCTATCCTCTCATCTATCCTCTCATCTATCATCTCATCTATCCTCTCATCTATCATCTCATCTATCATCTCATCTATCATCTCATCTATCATCTCATCTATCATCTCATCTATCCTCTCATCTATCCTCTCATCTATCATCTCATCTATCATCTCATCTATCATCTCATCTATCCTCTCATCTATCATCTCATCTATCATCTCATCTATCATCTCATCTATCATCTCATCTATCCTCTCATCTATCCTCTCATCTATCCTCTCATCTATCCTCTCATCTATCATCTCATCTATCATCTCATCTATCCTCTCATCTATCATCTCATCTATCCTCTCATCTATCCTCTCATCTATCCTCTCATCTATCATCTCATCTATCATCTCATCTATCATCTCATCTATCCTCTCATCTATCATCTCATCTATCCTCTCATCTATCCTCTCATCTATCATCTCATCTATCATCGCATCTATCCTCTCATCTATCATCTCATCTATCATCTCATCTATCATCTCATCTATCCTCTCATCTATCCTCTCATCTATCATCTCATCTATCCTCTCATCTATCCTCTCATCTATCATCTCATCTATCATCGCATCTATCCTCTCATCTATCATCTCATCTATCATCTCATCTATCATCTCATCTATCATCTCATCTATCATCGCATCTATCCTCTCATCTATCATCTCATCTATCATCGCATCTATCCTCTCATCTATCATCTCATCTATCATCTCATCTATCATCTCATCTATCCTCTCATCTATCCTCTCATCTATCCTCTCATCTATCCTCTCATCTATCATCTCATCTATCATCGCATCTATCCTCTCATTTATCATCTCATCTATCATCTCATCTATCATCTCATCTATCCTCTCATCTATCCTCTCATCTATCCTCTCTCATCTATCCTCTCATCTATCATCTCATCTATCATCTCATCTATCCTCTCATCTATCCTCTCATCTATCCTCTCATCTATCATCTCATCTATCATCGCATCTATCCTCTCATCTATCATCTCATCTATCATCTCATCTATCATCTCATCTATCCTCTCATCTATCATCTCATCTATCATCTCATCTATCATCTCATCTATCCTCTCATCTATCATCGCATCTATCCTCTCATCTATCATCTCATCTATCATCCCATCTATCACCTCATCTTTCATCTCATCTATCCTCTCATCTATCATCTCATCTATCATCTCATCTATCCTCTCATCTATCATCTCATCTATCCTCTCATCTATCCTCTCATCTATCCTCTCATCTATCATCTCATCTATCATCCCATCTATCACCTCATCTTTCATCTCATCTATCCTCTCATCTATCATCTCATCTATCATCTCATCTATCATCTCATCTATCATCTCATCTATCATCTCATGACAACAATAACTATAAATAAAACCAATTACCATGACTGACAGAGCTGGAAGAAGCACTCCACAGTGTAGAAATACTCTGTTCCAAGTGTACCAACAGTCTGTTATGATGCAATAATATGTATCTGACTTTAATGTTCAGCTGGTATATAAATATATGCACACACATATATATTACTTTATTTACTTCTGGGACACTTGTGCATTTATTCTTATTAGTCTTCATGAATTCATTCATACATTGAGATTGAGGAGTATAAGTATAAATACTCAAGTTAAGAACAAGTATTTCAGAATTGTACTATATTGACCTTTTGGGATGTATTTCTTGATGTGGATTTTATGACGTTGTTGCTCCTCTTTCTATATAAAGCACGTTATTCAAGGATTCAGGGATAATTAATTGTCATTATACAACATGGGATGCACAACTAAATGCAGCTTTAGCTCATCTGCTACATTAATAAAAACATGACAAACTAAACAACAACAGTAGTGCATTTTCTGAATTTGCATTAAGTATACAAAAATGAAAACAATTCTCTGAGCAATATTGCCCGACATCTAAACATTAAACATTTCACATCAGGTGTCCATCCACCAAGCATCATAGAGTCTAAAGGTTTGAAAGTTTTGAAATGAAAAGTTCAAACAACACATTTTGGGTTCAGGCCTCTTCTCCCTTTAGTTTGTGGAGGTAGACGCTCTCCTTGCTTCTCTGCCAACGATTGGCCTGAAGCCACATGACCAAATACCAACACACCTTTGCAGGTGTGCCATTGGCTGATATGTGTGTGGCTGTAAATGAGTGGTTGTGCTTTATGCTTCCTGTTTAAATGTTGTCTGGGAGATGTTTCACGATGACCCTGATGAAGGCCACATGTTGAAACGCCTCGCTAGAGTTCCTCTATATTCTACAAGTGTTTCTGGAGTGTTGCCCTCTGAAGAGTTAGTGACTAACCAGGTGCAGCTGAGCAGACAGGTGAACAAACTCAGGTGACCAAGAATGCTCAGAGAGGGTGAGCAGGAAGTAAGGTAGGAGGTGAGATCACAGGAGGAAGGATGGAAGTGGAGGACGCAGAAGAAGAGAAAACTCCATGACAGTAAGTACAACCCCTCTAATAACCTGTGAGTGTATTATCATGTTTATATCATCAACTAGTCCAGACAAATGATCAACCATTATAGCAGCTTCTGCTTGCCGTACATTATTTCCAGACGTTCCTAAAACGGCAGCAGCACCCTTGGGTGCCATAGTGATGTACCGAGGGTGCCCAACATTTAAATTGTTTACAAGGTTTTTTTTGTTAATTTTTAATGTGTAGTTAGTACAAATCTGGGTTTTCTTTATGAATATTTATTTTGTACACATGTTAAAATATTTTATAGTTTTCAGGAATGACGGAAAACAAACGCCAGCTAGCTGGTGTTCCTCATGACTGTGCACGTTTCATAGAGCGCTGCAGGAATAAGTCCTAAAACCCAGGAATGAGTCATTATTACACTTCCTGTTCTCTCCTCTAGAAGTTAGTGCATTTGTGGAATGTGTTTTTGTTCAGAAGTCTGAGATCAGCTCTGTGTTTAACACCAGCGTTTAGTTCTCTGATTATAAAACAGGTCGGTGAACGCCCCTCTAAATGAGACGACTAAGCATCCTCACTAGAACACTAGTTCAAGGCAACTCTCCTATTTAAACATCTGCAGTCACTTGCATTTAAAGCATCCTATAAAGTAAAGTGTAAAGTTTATTGAAGATAACTTATATTATCCTGAAATTAAAATAAAAACAGCATTGTCAGACCTATTAACAGCTATTTTATTTGAATACAAATAATTTGGCTGCTTCAACAATTACAGATGCAGATTGTCATTCCGTACAGGTATAAAAGAAACGAGACTAATTAAAAGACTAACAATTAGTTTTGGCTGCCTGTGGGACACGGATCTAAACGTCCTAAAGAGCGGGTCAGATCCTTGACGTCCTAAAGAGCGAGTCGCATCCTTGACGTCCTAAAGAACATGTCGCATCCTTGGCGTCCTAAAGAACGTGTTGCATCCTTGACGTCCTAAAGAACGTGTCGCATCCTTGACGTCCTAAAGAACGTGTCGCATCCTTGACGTCCTAAAGAACGTGTCGCATCCTTGACGTCCTAAAGAACGGGTCGCATCCTTGACGTCCTAAAGAACATGTCGCATCCTTGACGTCCTAAAGAACGTGTCGCATCCTTGACGTCCTAAAGAACGGGTCGCATCCTTGACGTCCTAAAGAACGGGTCGCATCCTTGACGTCCTAAAGAACGGGTCGCATCCTTGACGTCCTAAAGAACGGGTCGCATCCTTGACGTCCTAAAGAACGGGTCGCATCCTTGACGTCCTAAAGAACGGGTCGCATCCTTGACGTCCTAAAGAACGTGTCGCATCCTTGACGTCCTAAAGAGCGGGTCAGATCCTTGACGTCCTAAAGAACGGGTCGCATCCTTGACGTCCTAAAGAACGGGTCGCATCCTTGACGTCCTAAAGAACGGGTCGCATCCTTGACGTCCTAAAGAACGGGTCGCATCCTTGACGTCCTAAAGAACGTGTCGCATCCTTGACGTCCTAAAGAGCGGGTCAGATCCTTGACGTCCTAAAGAACGGGTCGCATCCTTGACGTCCTAAAGAACGGGTCGCATCCTTGACGTCCTAAAGAACGGGTCGCATCCTTGACGTCCTAAAGAACAGGTCGCATCCTTGACGTCCTAAAGAACGGGTCGCATCCTTGACGTCTTAAAGAGCGGGTCAGATCCTTGACGTCCTAAAGAGCGGGTCAGATCCTTGACGTCCTAAAGAACGTGTCGCATCCTTGACGTCTTAAAGAACGGGTCGCATCCTTGACGTCCTAAAGAACGGGTCGCATCCTTGACGTCCTAAAGAACGGGTCGCATCCTTGACGTCCTAAAGAACGGGTCGCATCCTTGACGTCCTAAAGAACGTGTCGCATCCTTGACGTCCTAAAGAACGGGTCGCATCCTTGACGTCCTAAAGAACGGGTCGCATCCTTGACGTCCTAAAGAACGTGTCGCATCCTTGACGTCCTAAAGAGCGGGTCAGATCCTTGACGTCCTAAAGAACGGGTCGCATCCTTGACGTCCTAAAGAACGGGTCGCATCCTTGACGTCCTAAAGAACGGGTCGCATCCTTGACGTCCTAAAGAACGGGTCGCATCCTTGACGTCCTAAAGAGCGGGTCAGATCCTTGACGTCCTAAAGAACAGGTCGCATCCTTGACGTCCTAAAGAACGGGTCGCATCCTTGACGTCTTAAAGAGCGGGTCAGATCCTTGACGTCCTAAAGAGCGGGTCAGATCCTTGACGTCCTAAAGAACGGGTCGCATCCTTGACGTCTTAAAGAACGGGTCGCATCCTTGACGTCTTAAAGAGCGGGTCAGATCCTTGACGTCCTAAAGAACGTGTCGCATCCTTGACGTCCTAAAGAACGTGTCGCATCCTTGACGTCCTAAAGAACGGGTCGCATCCTTGACGTCCTAAAGAACGTGTCGCATCCTTGACGTCCTAAAGAGCGGGTCAGATCCTTGACGTCCTAAAGAACGGGTCGCATCCTTGACGTCCTAAAGAACGGGTCGCATCCTTGACGTCCTAAAGAACGGGTCGCATCCTTGACGTCCTAAAGAACGGGTCGCATCCTTGACGTCCTAAAGAGCGGGTCAGATCCTTGACGTCCTAAAGAACAGGTCGCATCCTTGACGTCCTAAAGAACGGGTCGCATCCTTGACGTCTTAAAGAGCGGGTCAGATCCTTGACGTCCTAAAGAGCGGGTCAGATCCTTGACGTCCTAAAGAACGGGTCGCATCCTTGACGTCTTAAAGAACGGGTCGCATCCTTGACGTCTTAAAGAGCGGGTCAGATCCTTGACGTCCTAAAGAGCGGGTCAGATCCTTGACGTCCTAAAGAACGTGTCGCATCCTTGACGTCTTAAAGAACGGGTCGCATCCTTGACGTCCTAAAGAACGGGTCGCATCCTTGACGTCTTAAAGAACGGGTCGCATCCTTGACGTCTTAAAGAGCGGGTCAGATCCTTGACGTCCTAAAGAGCGGGTCAGATCCTTGACGTCCTAAAGAACGTGTCGCATCCTTGACGTCTTAAAGAACGGGTCGCATCCTTGACGTCCTAAAGAGCGGGTCACATCGGTCGTTAAGAGCGGGTCAGCCCTTACTCTGTTTACATTTATTTAATTTCATTAAAAGTCTGATATTCGCTCCTTCCATCTCACCCATAATTTCTCTGATTTAGCCTCACCCGTCTCCACTGTCCCACTTTCTTATCAGATCAGAGGAAGACAAACAAAGACGGCTTCATTCTGACGCTCCAGCAGGAGGACCATATGTGTGTGTTCACTGGACGTCAGGCCAGAATACATACTGCACATAATGAACAGGCCTCCTCTGAATCTGGAACAATGCAACCCGTCCTTTCTCCTCACATCACCTCCTCCGTCCTCGCTTGACATCACATATCCTTCACTCTCCTCTAGTGCTGATGAAACACATACGGACGGCCATCAGCACAATGCATTCAATTATCTGTTTTGAGTTTAGAGTTTAAAACAGCGACCCGATCTGCCTTCTCATAAAACGGTGATGAAGGGAGGGAGGAGGGGTGAGGTTGACCACACATCAGACCTCATAAACCCGAATATACCGTCAGTATAAAGTGTGGTCGGAAGGAAGGGGAGACGGAGGAGGGAGGGAGGGAGGGTTACACATAATGTAGAGGTCGTTCGGGTAAACAGTCCGTTCCTCAGATTAAATTAAAGTGGAAGTATGGAAGTCACTTTTTCTCTTCACTCCAAGAAGATAAGAGACAAAGAAACTCACGTCAGTCCGATTAAAGTGTTTAGACGTTATTTAGAACTTTCATTCATAGCTGCTTTTAGTCATATTTTTATTAGAAATGGCCTGAGATACTGATCAGGTCTTTTTTTAATGGATCAATAAAATAAATCTAAATCTGGCCCATTCTTAACTGTTTCTTTCCGTGCTTTACTCAACTCTACTGTTTATTTACTCAACTTTTATGTGTTTCTTTACTCCATTTTATAGTTTTCTTTTACTGTGTATCTCCACTGAACTTTACTTGTGGCCTTCGAGGCCCGCTGCTCTCCACATTGGTCTTCATTTGATGACATCTGAGCTGTGTGTCATTAGTTCTACTTCCCTCATCCACTCAGCCTCAGCTGCTGGTTTTGCGTAAAAGCAGCCGTTGCATGGAGGCCACGAGGAGAGCAGTGGTAAAGTGGGCGGGGGGGGACGGGGGATTTATATGAAACACACCTGCCGTTATACACTAATTTTTAATGAGGCGAAAGCGTCTTTGGCTCTTGATAATTAGCTGCATTAGTTTCTGACAGAGAGACTTTTGTATCATACAGAAGCCCTGAGAGAAGTGAGACAACACATCTGGAGGTACGTGGTTTCCACCGGACAGGAAGGGGATGAAAAACTGTCATCCAAATGTTAAATGTAGTACAGGAAAAGTACAATATCTACCTCTGAGATGTAGTACAGTAAAATATCTACCTCTGAGATGTAGTACAGTAACAAGTACAATATTTACCCCTGAGAAGCTCTGAGGGTGTAATATATATATATACAGTAAGTGCTTCACTTACTGAGGGGAGTTGAGGCGGTTTGGGGAAGTTCAGGACTCCTGTGGTTGAGGGTTGAGGGTTGAGGGTTTAGGTGGGTGTTTGGTATTCAGAGGGACCAGCACCAGAAGCGTCTGCTGCCGGCCTCAGACTGTCAGATGTGGTGTGTTCTCCAGCAGAATACCCACCGTGATTGAAATGCAGCAGCAACAAAGCAAAAGAAAAACACTTCCTGGATCGAAGCCACCTCACTTAGACACTTAGAGGGTAATTATACAGCCAGACGACCACAGATCTGTTTTTGAACAGAGTGGCGCATGTTTGTGTGAATCTGTGTTTCCAATTATTCAAATGTGAAGATGAGATCTTCAGTAGCAGAAGAAAAAAGTCAGGCCATCTTTTTGAGAGATCACTGTCGTCCATCATGCAGACATAGAGTGGCAGTATTAGCAGTATTTCATCTCCCTGACGTGTTGACCATGTGTTGACGGTTCTACAGGTGAGAGAGGAGAAAAGTAGTCGTGTCTTTTACCGCTTTATAAAAAGTTATTGACGTACTTAAAGTCGAAGTACATGTTGGCGAACGATACGGAGACCTGGAAGAGGCATCGAAGGTTGAAAATAAACAAAACTGTTCTTTTTCAAGTTTAAAACTTCTCGAAAGTTGGTTTGAAATGATGTGACACACTGAATTTGATGTATTTACTGTTTTATCAAATGAAAAATTGGACAAGAATTAGCAGCTAGCGTACCAAGTGGTCAACGTCTCTAGAAGGCTGTTCAGTTTAAAGATGTTCTGAAACCTATTTTTTACTTCCTGAGTCGAATACCTGAACTTACGTATCGGTCGATATCGAGTACCGAAACAAAAAACGTTAAGCAGGTTATAATTCTCTCCCATTATTAATACTTTGTATTGGTGTGAAAAATCTCCTTCAAACAACTAGATTTTCACTGTATAGCTGTACGTTTCTATAATATACTTTTTCAATACTCATTTTTACTGAATAGAGCTTGAACACATCTTACTATAACTCAAGGCAACCTCCGTTAACGTTAGCCGTTATTTAGCCAGACAGGACTGTGCTGCTAACAGCTAACATTAACTAGCTCTCCTTCTGCCGACTTGTTGTTCACAATCAGGGAATAAATAAGGTGCCTGAGGGTGTTTGACCACACCTGTGGTTTGCACATGTGCAGTAGCGATCTGTCAGGATGTACGGATTGGGTAGTTTTTGTTGGTTTGTAGCATGAATGAGCTGATAAATTATATGATTTCTAAATGAAATTTTAGATTATTTTCTTTCAGATTTTTTCCCCCTCCATGTCCCTTCTGGGACTCCGTAGAATGGACCCTTTAGAGTGTTATAATGTTGTATTTATTATATTAAGGAATATTAAGCAGCTAAGCATTTTAATGTTACAGCTGGTGGAGCACATTTAACTACTTTATGTATTTTAGTTTTGTTTGTAAAATCTTAATCTCTTAAGTGACTGAAGCTACTTGTTGTTACGTCCAATCTCTGGAAAAAAAAAAGGCGGCACACTTTGAGTCAAACGGATGGAAAAAGTTGAAATTAAATCAAACAAGTGAAGACAATTCAACACTTCTGGACAGATCCTGAGCTTTACTGCTGACTTTAAGGGTCCCTGATGGTTGAGGACACATTGACTTTTAGGTTGATTTGTCTCTTTTTTTTCACTTCAGAAACCAGATCCAGTATATATTTTTAACCCCCCCTCTCTCAGGAATGTTGATCCGGCCTTTGACTGCTAGACAGTAAATATGAGGTGGATTTGCAGAATTAGGTGGTTTTCATACTCCAATCAGGACTTCGTGTTCATGGGAGCTACAAACATCATGCAGCTGTTACACCTGTCTGTCTGTCTGTCTGTCTGCTTCCTGAGGCAAAGATGATGTGAATTGGTTTAATTTTGATTTCCATCCGCATTCTCCCTTTATCTTTTTATTACAAACAAAAGAAAAGAGATTTGGTGTGCTTCATGCGAACCCTGAAGTTAATACATCACATTAAAAATGCACTCAATTCCCAAAGTTCCACCCGTCTTTCTGTGGTCAGGGTGGGAAAATATAAAAGTGTGGATAATAACGGATGGTAGAGAATTCTTTTCTACTGCTTTTACAGTTCTGTCGTCCTGCCATTGTTCGGTCTTGCCATCATACCATCGTACCGCCCCGTCATCGCGCCATCCTTCCATCATACTAACGTACCATTCCTCCATCTAAACCATCCCTCCATCGTACCATCGTACCGCCCCGTCATCGCGCCATCCTTCCATCATACTAACGTACCATCCCTCCATCTAAACCATCCCTCCATCGTACCATCGTACCGCCCCGTCATCGCGCCATCCTTCCATCATACTAACGTACCATCCCTCCATCTAAACCATCCCTCCATCGTACCATCGTACCGCCCCGTCATCGCGCCATCCTTCCATCATACTAACGTACCATCCCTCCATCGTACCGTCCCGTCATCGCGCCATCCTTCCATCATACTAACGTACCATTCCTCCATCTAAACCATCCCTCCATCGTACCATCCCTCCATCGTACCGTCCCGTCATCGTGCCATCCTTCCATCATACTAACGTACCATCCCGCCGTCTAAACCATCCCTCCATCGTACCATCCCTCCATCGTACCATCCTGTCGGCCTGCCATTGTACGCTCTTGCCATCATACCATCGTACCTGCTGTCCTACATCATACCGGGGACAGATGGGAATGAAGATTTTTAACAGCGCATTACTGCTTTAATATTAATGTTGATGAAACATCTCAATATATCGCTTTAGCTTTATTTGATTTTGGAAAAGTCTCCTTCAGGGAGAACTTCATCCGGACGAGTCTGAGCATCAGTTGTGTTTGAACTCTTGCTCTCTGGAGGACGTTTACTACATGACTATACATTAAGTCTGTTATGTGGAGTAAAGATATGGACAGATGTATGTAACTGTTATCACTACGTCTTTAATTGATTAAGCTTTAGAAGCTGTGAACTGTGGGTTCTGTTCCCACTGAAGTTATCCATACTGACGTGTCTGAGCTCATCTTGTTCCTGGAGATGGTTAGCTGTACAAACAGACGCTGAGCTCACAATGTTGGGAAATTTAGAAAATACATAATTGAACTAGAAGGAGCAGCCGCCTTTACAGACGGCTGCCTGCAACTTATTTAACACAGAAGACAGCAGGAAAGTAGTGTCTCATTAAAAGAAGTGGAGCGCTTCCTAAAGATGAGAAGGATTTAATTATGACATCAACTTTGTGCATCAAACAAATCCTGCAAATCAAATGAGAAAATATATGTTGTCGGCCCAGAACGACACGCATGACGGGAAGTTAAAAAAACGAAAGCCGTTTTATGTGACGACAACGCTGCGGTTAAGGTTTGTTTGTGATGCACAAAAACAACTTGGCAATGGAAAAATCATGGTTTCAGTCAAAATGACTACTCTGCTAAGAGTCTGGGAACAACGGTGGTCACAAAGAAACCACAACTGCTGGCAGGAAAAAGCATCTCTGCTATTACGATCTGACGTTTGGATGATCACCACGACCTCCTCCCTGTGAGGACTCTGAGGCTCTTTAATATTGACATTCAAGAGTCATGAAGACCTCTGTCACTTGATCAAAAACATATGTTGTTTTTGGGGCATTTGCTGAAGAGATTGACTGGTTGTTCTTTACATTCTCCTCCATGATTATTGCTACATTTTTGTCTTAATTTGATGCCTTTTTCTCTTTCTTACTGCAGCACTTATGGGTTTTGAGATACATACAACTGTTGGGGGCGCCATGCATCCAATAGGGGACCCTCAATGAAGGGAGAGAAAACATTCTAAATGCATAACTTACTCATACGATTTTAATTTTAAAAATGTTACAAAAAATCCCACAAAATTAAAGAATATTGCTAAATGTGGAAAGTTCTCCTAAACCAACCGTAAAAGCTTCTATGGAGCGAATCTGTTTGTACGAGTGCTTCTTCAATGAGACCGATGATTGGTGGTGGAACCGGCTTCTCCAGCTAAACTTTGGATAAAGTCACTTTCTCTGGCTGTTGCTTCGTCTCGTGGATGCATTTAGTTTGTTTGTCCGACACGAATAAGGTTTCTAATTGATTTAGATGCAGGGACATAAGCAAAAGAGAGGTGGGAAGACTCAAAGCTCAAATCTCTCCTGTTAAGATGAACAGATGACTTCTTCTCCATCCTAACAAAACACAATTCCCACTAGCTCTGTGGAGCTTTGAAGACGTCTGTCAATCGTTTTTTTCCGCTTAGTGAAGCGCAATCTTTGAAGTTATTATAGTTGATCCTGAAAGTCTGAACTAAATATCAAAACGATCCTTTAACAGTTTTAAAAGTGTTTCAGACCGGACCAAAGTTATGTCTCTTCTTTTTGTAGCTTCAGTCGGATGATTCCAGTTCTCAGAGGAGGTTTGAGTTCACCGGTTGTTGAATCTTACTTTGCTCTTCCTCTGCATGTCCAGCACACTTCAGATCATCAGTCAACAAATAGATGCTTCTGAATTTATATGTTTACCAAATGTTGTCAGAGCTCTTTGACTCTGACGTCCGTATAATAGAAACTCTTTCTTCAACAGCTGCTGCTTCTGATCGACCAGCATCTATTCTTGAACGGCGGTTCACTGTTTTAGCAAACACACTCGTCAGGATAACAAATGTTGGCGTAAAGAAAAAGTTAAATGTTGACGTTTTGTGTTTTCTTTTAGCTTTTAGTTGAAACAAGTGAGGTAGTATATCGTGTAATAACAAGTTTAACAAAGGGCAGGTGGGAGAATCAAACAAACAGGACTTTCACCCTGGAAACTGCTGTTCTTGTCCCAAAAATGAACGCTTGTTATGTAACGTTATGTAAGAAAGTTGTTACGTTGTTTGGTTATTATTTTAACATGAAGCATGATCTTTTTCTAACTTTAACCAACTTGTTTTGTTGCCTAAACCTAATCGTTTTACAACGTTAACCACATTTCGTTGTGCGTTTTTGAGAGCGTGATACGAAGCTGATATGAAACGTATTCATGAAACGTATGTTCGGTGAAGGAACATTTCTCCTGTTGACCCGGTTGTAACTCACACATACTTTGTTGTTAAAGTGGACTGTGCTGTCGATTCACCATATTCTTTAAAAGAGAGTTATTAGTTATTAGTCTGTTGAGATATTTTGCCCGTCTTACGAATATATTTAGACTTTTTATCAACACATTCTACAGTTGATTCATGTTTTTCATTATTTCTCTTTTAATGTTTTACATTTTTCTTTTCTTCTTCTCACTTTTATGACTTGAATCATGAAGATGTCTTTCCTCTCCCCCTCTCATCTCCTTTCTCTCTCTCTCTACCTTTTCCTCTTTTTTCTACCTCTGCCCATTGCCCTCCCTTTCTCCTCCCCTCCACCTCCCCCCCATCATCTCTCCTCCTCTATAATTGCGCTGTACCTCGGGGGTAATTGGAGCGACAGGCTGTTGTTTTCAGCTTCCCTCTGCTCTCTAATTATCTCGCTGAAGACCTGATGTGAAGTCAGACAGCCGGCTAAATGACATGCAGACACTCGCACAAACACACTCTACGTTGCTTATTTCCTCCTGAATGAAATGAAGTAACTCTCAGCGCTGAGAGCTGAAACCTTCACTTCTCTTCAGCAAAATACAAAGTGTGTGTTGTTTACTGACTGAGTGAGATTACTGAAGTATTGATCTAAAGTTTCTTATGGGCACAAACAGCCTGAAAAGATCATGTAGCACAACCTGGAAGGACACATTTTACCATATTTAATACAAAATAATACACATTGTCATGTTGTAACATGGCATAATTAAGTAAAGAGTCAGGATAGGGTTAGCTTAGCTTAGCATAAAGACTAGCAGTAGATGGAAACAGCTAGCCTCACTTTGTCACACCTACCAACAGCTCCCTAATTAACACGTATCACGTTAATTATAACCCATAAACGAGCCGTCAGCTCGCTGGGTTTGTAACATATCTGTCTCCGTTCAGGACCACAGTTTGCCTCCCGTTCCAGACGTGGAACAGTATGCCGACCGCCATCTTTAAGTGTTTAATCCTAACCATAATTTAAGCATAGTTTATTTGACGTAACCACAATCTAATCAAAGCATGTCGTGGTTGCCATGTGCAGATATCGTAAGAAGCAAGAATAAAAGAAATGAACCGGGGTTTTGCAGAATTGTTGACTTGATGGGAGACATCCTGGAATGAGGGTCGGTGTTTTCACTGTTCGTCTGTCTCAGAGGACAACACAACATGAACTTTCCTACTTGAGATTGTCGTCCAGCTTCTCATCTCTCTGAACAAAAACAAATCAGTGTTTTTTCCCCAACATGTCGACCCGGTTCCATTTGCAGGAATTTGGTTTGGGTTAGAGAAACATTCCACTTCTTTAAAACCTGGGTAGTAAGAGTTTAAAGTAAAGAAGGTAAAGCTTCCTGTCCTGGTGGTGAAACACACTTCCTCTTTGCTATTCACACTTTAGGTAACCGAGCTCATTTGAGAACATTTCACGAGATCTGGTGGAGCAATTTTAGGGAAACCCGAAAAGGCTCAACATAGTATCTGCCTCCCAGATGTTTGGGTTGTCCTCGTTAATCCGTTCATGGATCTGGTTCACCGCATCGGTCTCTCCTCGGTTAGACTGACAGAAAGACAGCGAGACAGCTTCCCCTCAACGGGGCCCAAAAAAAGATGAAAGACAAAAAAACTAAAAGTCCACCTTTTGTGGTTCTGTCATTTCCCTGAATCAGTGTTCAGAAGTCTGTTCCAGATGAACTCAGATCTCCATCCGTCAAGTATCTTCTGCCAAAGGAGCTGAAAGCAGCACACTGAAGTGATAGATGGTGGACAGAAATATTATTCACTTGTAATTCCCCAGCGTCCTCTGTCAACATCTCCAGTTAGACGCTCTCTTCTCTCACCACTCGACTGAAGCTGCTGCTGAACCTCAACGGTTCAAGTATTCAAATAGGATGACGTCTGGAAGCATTTCATCTAAATCAAAACCAGTTATTGAATCTCATCAGGTTCACTTTTCAACATCTGCGAAGCTGAAATAACTCAAAAACACAATTTTTTTAATTTGGCAGCCTTAATGTCCACATTCTGCGCCTGGAAATAGGACGAGAAGCAGAAAATAAAAAGGCCTTAAAGTATATTTGTCATTTTAACCAGCGACAGCTGGATACAAAAAGAGTCTTATAAGAGTTTTGTTAACGTTGTAGTTTAACAAATCTGGGTGATTTCACAGAAATACGTGAAATAACTTTAACAGCTTAACGTAAGGGTTTAGAAGATGGTGCTCTGGGTTTTAATAAGTAGGGGACGTTCATGACTTATGTAGAAAGAAAGTAGAGTTTTAGTTTCACACGACACAAACTGGAGTCTCCTTTGTGAAAGTCCTGTTTGATCATCCACACACCCGGACTCCCTCACTAAGCTAACTTTGAGTTAAACATATTGTCCACCACGACAAAGCATCCTAATGGACTTTAAATTGGCTTTGTTTCCGCTGTGCCATCACCTCGTAATGTGCTGTTAAGAGGTTGTGGTCATTTCACGCATTCCTGTGAGATCAGGCTGTTTTCCGAAATCTCATGTTGCATCTGAAAATACTTTGCTCTCATCTTTATATTTCGGGTGTTTGGCAGTACTGCCGTCACTGAGCAACCGAAACCTGCATGTTGACGATGACGAGGAAGACTTTTACATTACAGTCATTTAGCAGACGCCTTTATCCAAAGCGACTCACAATTCAGTATCTATCTCTACACCGTAGGCACAGCAATTTGGGGTTAAGTGTCTTGCTCAAGGACACATCGACATGCGACTAGTGGAGCCGGGGATCGAACCGCCGATCCTCTGATTGAAGGACGGCCCTGCTCTCCACTTAGCCACGTTCAACCTCAAATTTAAAAATAAAAAAATTCTTTCCTCAAACATTCATCTCAGTCACATTCAGCACAGGACGGAGCCTTGTTTCTCCTCAAGAGAAGTCTAAATACCAGATGATCTGATCTGCTACAACATGGATTTGGAAACAATCACTGATATCGGTTTGGATTACAGCGACGTGCTCAGACAGGACACCATTCCTACATCTCATTGCCCGCTCTGGGAGGAATGTGGTTTGGACTCTGCATGGAGACTTCAGAGAAACAAGAGAAGCAAAGAGTCAGAAGCCAAAATGGTTTGAGATCACAGTGAGAGACTTAAACTAGCACGGGAGCGTCACACGGGTCAGGAGGAGGCCCTGATTAATGACATGCAAGCTGTGGAGGTGTCTCAGCTGCAGACCCAGCCTCCTCCTCCTCCTCCATCCGTTAAGGTACAGCTCACATTATCCTCCCTCCGTCTGGAAACCACAGCAGTCTCGGAGCCCCTCGGGATACCAGCGTTACTCTGGCTCTGCTCCTGGGTGGCAAACCGGTTCAGGTCTCTGGATCCAGTGGACGTTTTTCTTGTGAACTTTTTTGTTGACTGGGAACCTTCACAGGCTCGGGAGTTTGATTCAGCGGTGTTGTTCGTATATACATCTTACTTCTGGAGAAAAGGGAGTTTTACGTGAAGACCCGAGTCTCTTTGGGCAGATTTTTATTTATTTTGTATCACCTGGACTCACAGGATGGACTTACTCACTTACTTTTGGCTCCTCACCACGACTCTGATGTTGATCCACCAGCATCAAGGTAAACCTTTGAAATACGTCCATGGAGCTTTAAGTTTAAGTCTTTTACGCAAACGTAGCGGAGAAGGCAGAAAACCCTCTGGGCTTATTGGAAGCCAACTTCTGAATAAAATATCACGACGTTATAGAGAGCAGAAGATTAATGTACATAACAAAGTATTACTCCTGTCGGGATCTGAGTAAGTATAGAAGTTAGCTCCTGGGATGGTGAGGTGCTGTAGAGCTTTGCTATCAGCTGCTGCAGTTTTGCATTTAATTGCATTGATGTTTCATTTAGATCTGCAGTAGCGTCTTGATTTAGGAGCAAACATTATTACCTGAGCTGATGTTTCCTCCTGGTTCTTAGTGGTCGACCACCTGCTGGGCTTCTTTTAGCTCCGTGTTCGCCTGCTCCTCAGAGGATGAGTTCTTTAATGATGGGTCACAAGTTCCTCATCTGTGAGGACGGACGCAATAGTTGCAGACATTGATGCATCTTAATGACTTCAGTCATCTAGTTTCCTCGAGCTCCTCCAGCTTTGCAGTTAAATGTCTCGACAACGACTGAATTTCTGGTATTCCCACAAGCCTCAGCTGTACTTTGTGTTAGCCAACAGATGAGCCACAATCTATCACAATAAAACACATGCCGATAGATTTGTGTCCGACTGGACCCCGACTTGCAAGTTTTGTAGAAAATAAAATACATTTCTGTGTAATTGTAATATTTAACACTAGATCGTCGAGTCTCATGTTGTGGTGTGCAGGTTTAATCTGCTAACAAACACATATTGTGTTGTTGAAATAAAAAATGAATAATAAATGCAATTTATATAGAAGTTATTTAAACTAACAGCAATTTAATAGTGTTTTACTCGGCTGGCAAAAAAGAGTAAAAGCCTTGTAGAGTACACACATTTCCACATATTTATATATATAAATATATAAATATATATAAATAAATAAATCTGAACATGGTCTGTAAACTACCGTAACAGGATGGAACTTTATTCTTTAAAGGCTGCTGGAAACCGTTCTCTTGTTTGCCACTTTGTGTCATCGCCTCCTGCTGCTGCCGCTCATCTGGAACGAGCCTGGATATTCTCGAGTTAACGCTCACCTGCTAAACATCAACGTGTTAGCATTTAGCTCGGAGCACCGCTGTGCCGATGTACAGCCTCACGGAGCTGTGATGTGCCTGAGAGCTCTTTGGGGAGTTTACTCAGGAAGTGCTCCCTGTTTTTACAGCCGGCGAGGAGTCACACCGTATTTACCCGTTAATGGTTTGAGCCGCTAAAGATGGATGAGAAGAGGAACCACTGAAAACTCAAGATAGAGAGAGTAATTATAGTACATTTATAGAACATAACAAAATAGAAGCAATGTCCATCTAAGAAAACAAGAATAAGAGGTTGCACAGGGGTTTGATGGTGTCGTTTATTTGTTCTTTAGTCTGTTGGAGTGTGTTGAGACCAGGAGGTTTCATGTGTTAGAGCTGCATTCTCTCTAGTGTCCACCAGGGGGCGACTCCTCTGGTTCTATAGAAGTCTATAGAAAATGACTCTACTTCTCTCTTGATTTATTACCTCAGTAAACATTGTAAACATGAGTTTATGGTCTCAATCTCTAGTTTCAAGTCTTCTTCAATACAGCATGATGTTCATTTAGTACATTATGGTCCATTTAGAGTCAAACAGACCATAAAGCAGGGGATGCTTTAGGGGCGGGGCTACACAGTGATTGACAGGTCTCTACCAGAGACGTATACGGCGTCTCTACGTCACTCCTCCTCAGTCCAGATATGGTCACTTCCTGTTCACTGGTTGCAAAAAGTCAAGATGGTGACGGACAAATCGCTGTTCTAGATGCTTGATGAGTGATCATCACAATTTGACCCGGTCAGTGGCAGAGACAGTGTCAATTTCTTGGCATGTTAACCTCCCCACACAGGTTAAAGGTCACATACTGGACGTCGTCTGGACCTCTGGTGGTTCTCCCTCCAACACATGGTATAGATTCATATGGCTCTCCCCTGACCTCCTTCTCTAACGGAGGTTGAGCTCACCAACCAGAGACCTGGTGCAAAAAGTAATGAGCGGGAATTCATAGATATCCCGCAAAATCAATTGGTATGTAATCCACGTAATCATGAACCAGGAAATATAAAGACTGCAGAAACACACGCAGGATGGGGGCAAACAAAAATGAAGAAAGACGTTTATTTTGAAAAGACAGTCTTCCTGTTTGATCCTCCACACTCCGTCCTGGAGCTCATCACCGCTACTATCAGATCGTCTGTACTCCATCTATCAGATCGCCTGTACTCCACCTATCAGATCGTCTGTACTCCACCTATCAGATCGTCTGTACTCCACCTATCAGATCGTCTGTACTCCACCTATCAGATCGTCTGTACTCCACCTATCAGATCGTCTGTACTCCATCTATCAGATCGCCTGTACTCCACCTATCAGATCGTCTGTACTCCACCTATCAGATCGTCTGTACTCCACCTATCAGATCGTCTGTACTCCACCTATCAGATCGTCTGTACTCCACCTATCAGATCGTCTGTACTCCACCTATCAGATCGTCTGTACTCCACCTATCAGATCGTCTGTACTCTACCTATCAGATCGTCTTTACTATCAGACCGTCTGTACTCCACCTATCAGATCGCCTGTACTCCACCTATCAGATCGTCTGTACTCCACCTATCAGATCGTCTGTACTCCACCTATCAGATCGTCTGTACTCCACCTATCAGATCGTCTGTACTCCACCTATCAGATCGTCTGTACTCTACCTATCAGATCGTCTGTACTCCACCTATCAGATCGTCTGTACTCTACCTATCAGATCGTCTTTACTATCAGACCGTCTGTACTCCACCTATCAGATCGTCTGTACTCCACCTATCAGACCGTCTGTACTCCACCTATCAGACCGTCTGTACTCCACCTATCAGACCGTCTGTACTCCACCTATCAGATTGTCTGTACTCCACCTATCAGATCGTCTGTACTCCACCTATCAGATCGTCTGTACTCCACCTATCAGATCGTCTGTACTCCACCTATCAGATCGTCTGTACTCCACCTATCAGATCGTCTGTACTCCACCTATCAGATCGTCTGTACTCTACCTATCAGATCGTCTGTACTCTACCTATCAGATCGTCTTTACTATCAGATCGTCTGTACTTGTTTTTATCATTATCATTTTTCCTTTGTGTTTAATAATATTTATTTTTAAATATAAATAGACAATATGAAAAAGAGAAATTCTGGCCTGCAGATATTATAAGTCTCTGGCTTTTATTGTGAAAGGTAAGAACAGAAGGAGGGGTTCTAGTCTGCGTTTCTTTTGTCACAGGTGAAAGCAGTGATAAAGTTGGCTGCCTTGGTTGTGTTGTAGTTTCATCACCATCATTCCTCATAATCAGTGTTAAAGATCAGGAAAGTCGACCCCGTTCCAAAAAATGTAGAAGAATTATTGTGTGAAAGTATTCACGACAAAAGCAAAAGCTATATTGACGTGTGGATTAATCCCACACAGAAAAACAGAAACGTGATGATGTTTTTTTAACTGAGCAGAATTGTGTTTCTACTTGTTGACCTCGTCGGTATGAAATGTGACTCATTTCCTCCCGTTCACCTCTGAGCTGCTTATTACCGTCAGAGGGGGTTATTATCAGAGAGCATGCTGCTGATGTCTCCTCCGTCTATTTAATATCCTAATATCTTCAGTTGAGTTGCTGTTATTTTTCCACGCTGTGACATCCTCTGTTGTTCTTGCTCCACCTCCTTCAATCCTTTTTCTGTTTGTCGTGTTGAAGCCAGACCAACAACACCACCAGGGTTTCTTTCTTTAAGCACCCAAATAAAACCACAAAAATGTCCTCGATGTCATCACCTTTTAAAACCTCATTTCATCTTCACAACAATTAATACACTGCAAAGACGTATATTTGTCTAATTACTAGTCAAAATATCTCATAACACTTAATTTAACAGTGAGACATAGGAACAATGCATCTTCCATATCTTAAGTAAAAAAAAACTTTTTTTTAAATTATGACACACATTTCCAAATACTAGTGAAATATGGCTCTATATATATATATATATATATATATATATATATTAGTGCTGAGCAACGATTGCGATTAATCACATGATTGTTTTTGCGATTAATCTCATTGTTATGGCAAAATTCAATAATGAATTCAAAAGTAGTGTATTGTGCACTTTTATTTTAAAGTACTGCTATATGAACAAAGGTGCAATAACATTTGGTTTGTAAACACTTTGAATAATTTTTCTACGTTAAAGTATGGCTAGTCAATATGGACCCAAAGTTAAGAGTTTTTTTGCTCTCTTCACGCCGAAACCCCATTCAAGTGAATGGAGAAATTTTGCTCCGTTTTGGGGGATTTTCGGGAAAACCGCTGGGCGAATCTCTCCGAAAAATACTTAGCACACTATTCCCGACCAGGCCGCACGTCTGGATGTATTTTTCGCGCCGCTGTTGGCAACGCTGTGTGAGGAGAAGCGCGCCAAACTTCCTGGATAATAATAATAATATTATTAGTCCCGCAGGATTACAGTCGGTGTGCTGAATGAATGAACACTGAATGAATCATTTGTTTTTTGCTTTTTTTGGTATTTATTGGACACATATGCAACGCTGATTACCGTAATATGTGTGGTATTTGTTATAAATGTACGTTGGTACATAGAGGGTGATAAGAAGCTGTACATGGAGGGACTTAGGACCCAGGGGAGTGTAGGTGAAGCATGGAACCTGTAGTCTGTACCGTGGCAGGAACCTGCACGAGGAAGTTATGCTAATAAAGAGTTGAGTTAAGAGCAGTTTGTTCTCTCGTTTATTTAAAAACACGACAATATGTATTTTGATATTGTCACGTTTGATCCTGTAACAACGTATGTATGTGTGTGTGTGTGTGTGTGTGTGTGTGTGTGTGTGTGTGTGTGAGACAGGAGGGACCGAAGGTGACGGAGTGAAGGGGGGTTCCCCTTCCGGGGGGGGGGGGGGGGGCTTGCTGCCTGGTTCTTGTGTCTGTTTAATAATAAAAAAACTAACTGCGTTAACGTGCGATAAAATAATTGTCGGCATTAATTAATTAATGTGTTAACGCGATAATAATGAGTTAACTTTCCCAGCAATAATATATATATATAGTTATAAACATATCCAACTATTTTTATGATATCTTACAAATAAGTTAAGTTAATAAGTTACTCAGAGTTTTGCTACTGAAGTCCAGCAACACTTGTCAATTTCTGCTCGTCTTTTCAAAATAAACCTGTCTTCACAGGAAACAACTTAACTTAGTTAAGTTTAAGCAACAAAAACTACTTAGTTAGGTTTAGAAAAAGATCGTTGTTTGTGTTAAAATAACTACTGAAGTGCCGTTACTGTTTGTTGAACCCCATTCACCTCCCCTACCTCCCACCCTGTTTGGGTTTTGTGGTCTTTATACTTCCTTGTTCATGATTAGGTTGAATAAATACAAAATTATTTTGTGGGATATCCATGAGTGACGGCACATTATTTTAAAGGTAGTGCTACGAATCCTGGAGGACACCAGCCTGGAGTTTTACCAGCTACTTTCAAGACCTATTTTTATTCATTAAAGGCGTAAATATTACATCTTACTTCAAGAAATCTAACCAAGCTCATTTACTTTTGTTCCATATTATAACAAAAAAAATCACCTTGTATTCATAGTTTCTCCTTCTTTTGAAAGTGGATTTCTTCCAGTGTATCATCATTATGAACGTTTGTCTGTTTAACCCCGAAACAGCAGAGCTGTGGAGGTCAGATCTGGTTCCCACAATGCAGCGGGTTCCTCTGGGATTGTTGATGGAGAGGAGATGCATGTCTTACTCCCTTCAGCTCCGCAAAGATTTTTCCAGGATTCAAACTGCAGACCTTTGGGCTTAAAAAGCTCCATTTTAAGGGCCGACCGTTTACATTGGCTGCCTCCATCGAGGTTAGAACAACACGATGTATGTGAACCGCTGGCCGGTGTGTTTAAACTCCTGACTGTGTTCTTAAACTGCCCACACGATCCCTCCGCATACCTTCGGTAACTCTCAATAGGTTCGTGTGCACGCCGATGAGGCCGAAGGAAGCAAATGTTTTTTGGGAGGCGTCTACCTGAAGAAGCGAATACTGCCAATCCAAGCAGCCCGCTCGTGGATTAGGCGCCTGATCCGCCTGTATATTGTCAGATATTGTCAAACCCTGTGGAGCCTGTGGGCTTTTTCATAACGGGGCGAGAGATTGAAGTTCGGTTTGGCAGCTTCCAACAATCCACGAGCCTGAACAAGGGTTCGGCTCTTACCACATTTTGTTTTTTTTGTTTTTGCCAAATTACTCATACAATTAAGAGATTGAAGAGATTACGTATCTCGTCTGGCTTAGGAACACCTCAGGTTCATCAGGAACAGCTGGGAAAATGTTTCTGGGGAGCAGTAACGATGGGAAAACCCTCCTAACGCTGCTGTAAATGGAGGGATGCAAGGTCCTGTTGGACCACAATCCACTGATCAACAGGTGGACTCCTGCAGATTGAGGGTTCACCTGATCTCCATGAACTGATGTAACTGCAGACGTTTGTAGTCCAGCGAGTTTGTTGTTAACTGGCTCAGTAAAGGAAGTCTTGGTCCAGATGTGAGCTGGCTGAACCAGACACCCCCCCCCCCCCCCCCCAGAAATATGTAGACCCTCAGAGGCTGATCTGTTATCAGAGACTGAGGGTCACCTGACCGACGGTTGGGTTTGATGACGTTAATGAGTTTTTATTAAAGATAAAGTTACTTATTCAGAAGGGAAGAGTATAAAAAATAACTGATATTTCTACAGACACTGTTGCTGCGTAATTTGAACGAAAGTTCTGTCACATAAAACTAAAGTATTTCAGTTTTCACATGTTTGCATGATTGTGTAACATTGTGGAGTGAGATCTAAATAGAGGTGAAAGAATGAAGCAAAGAGAAGAAGAACCTGGTAGAGTTTGGGCTGGTGGAGAGTTTTTACTCACTTTAAAGTGACTCCAACGTCTCAGACGAATGAAATGCTGCTAACGTGAGGAATGACGTGTTTGAAGTTTGATTTTCAAAGACGTGTTTTTACTTAGAAACACTAAAATGTGCTGAGTGGAATAAACGTGTGACGTGTTTGTGAAAGCGACGGCTGCATTATGAAGTCTGATTCCGTGGTTCAGGAGAGGCCACGGGTAACATCCCCGGAACGAAAACACTGAACTCCTGCTCGGCTTTAAACGGGCTGATAATTACCAGCTGCAGGTTTAACCCCGACTTCCTGACCTCACGTGGGGTCAACATCACACACAGTGGAAACTACTGCTGCTTGGAATCAGACTCTCATAACGAGTCTTTGTTGATGCAAGAAGAAGAAAACACACAAGATAACTTAGAGAAAAGTGAACTCTGGCTCTTTGTGTACAGAAAGGAACCCTGTGTTTTGTGACTGTTGGCGCTGCCAAACCAAAGCCACCTGAGCGGAGGTGTGCTGTGCTGCTGCTGTGGAGATGTCACGCTACTCATCCACGGCTGTGGCATGTCCTCCAGAACACACAAACATCACCCTCACGTCACATCCTGGTACCAGGAGCTCAGGGCTCAGTCCACAAGCATTCAGACTAGTTCACGTTGTCTGAATCCTGAACCACGTCCCAAAGTCTCTTCTGTTCTATTCTTTTAAACTGGTGGATGTGTTTGGTTCAGGATCCAGTCCCTCACCAGGATCAGAGACCGCTTCATACCGAAGACCACAAGACTTTACTTACTGTTTAAAAAGTCTTGTTTCCTTCTGATTTTATTAATAAAATCCTGTTTATTTAGTTGATTCGCTGGTATTTACGTATTTTACGTATTTATTATATTCTGCCTTTCCATTATGTTTTCGATTCTCACTTTGCTGTTGTTAGTTTTCCTTTATATATGTACTGTATATGTATATATATATATGTATGTATATATGTATGTATGTATGTATGTATGTATGTATGTATATATGTATATATATATGTATGTATGTATATATGTATGTATATATACATACATATATATGTATGTATGTATGTATATGTATGTATATGTATATATGTACATATATATGTATGTATGTATGTATATATGTATATATGTATGTATGTATCTATGTATGTATATATATATATTTACGTATTTATATGTATGTGTGTGTGTGTATATATATATATATGTATATATATATATATATATGTGTATATATATATATATATTTACGTATTTATATGTATGTGTGTATATATATATGTATATATATATATATATATATATATATATATATGTATGTATATGTATGTATGTATGTATATATGTATGTATATATATACATATATATATATATATATTTTTACGTATTTATATGTATGTGTGTATATATATGTATGTGTGTATATATAGTATATACTGTACAGTGTAGTGTTGTTTGGTACCAGCTCTCCTTTAGGTTTCATGATGTCTATCATTCACACTTCTTATTGTTGGAAACACAAACACATTCAGTCTTTGGAGCTTTAACGTGAATAACAACCTGACGGGTTTGATTCTCTGGGACACAGAAATGTAAAAGAACAAGAGGTGATATTTATACCGGAGTGTAAACCTCTCTGGAGACGTCCAAACATTCCCCCTGGATCTGTGTGTGTGTGTGTGTGTGTGTGTGTGTGTGTGTGTGTGTGTGTGTGTGTGTGTGTGTGTGTGTGTGTGTGTGTGTGTGTGTGTGTGTGTGTGTGTGTGTGTGTGTGTGTAGGTGTGTGTGTCTGAACACTTTGCTTCAGAGTCGGATGTCTCAACAGCTACTGGATGGATCAGATTTTATATTTGGTTCAGATATTGGTGGAGATCCACAGACTGTAAACTAAATATGAATCATACTGGTATTCCCTTTATAGAGGAGGGTCCTCTGGTCCTTTAAAGACTATACAGGAACAAGCAGGTTGACACAGACTGGACGTTATTCCTTGTAGGTGCACACTTCCTTGGCAATAAACGGTTCCGATTCTGATTCTCTGATAAAACTACCAGAGAAATATAATTATTATCATAACTAATAAAGACACTAACCCCCCTCTTCCACTTGTGCTCCCCAGCCGCCTCTCTCACGAGCCCCACAGCGGAGGAGGGCCCCCTGGCGCAGCTCGCCCACACGGCCCACCTGCGAGAGAAACGCTGCTCCTGCGAGAACCAGAAAGACAAGGAGTGTATATTTTTCTGCCACATCGGCATCGTCTGGGTCAACACGCCGAGGTGAGTCTGTCTGAGTGTCGCGATGAATTTGAGTTCAAGCGTGACGACAAAAAACAAACCAAAGACGAGACGCGGTCGTCAATCTTCTTCCTGCTGCAGCAGCAGCTGGAGGGAAGGGAGGATGAACTCCCACTGGTCTGCAGGTCAGAAGGTTTCACAGGAGGAACGTAACAATCAATCATCACACTGAACCACCTGCAGACCTTTAGTAGGGAGGAGCTACAAGGGTCTAAGACAAACAGTGACTCACAAAGACTCCCTATGGACAGAAGTGAAGAAACCTGCTAGCTTAGCAACACTAAGGCTTCAAACAGCCGGAGCTCTCTTCAATCAAAAACAATATCTGAGTTTGTGAATGTTTGAACTCTCAATATAATGTTGGCCAACACTACTAGATCACACGAAGGAGCTGAAGGTTGAATCCCTGCTGTGAGCCGTTCATATCTTTAAATTGGAACCAGACTCTCTTCACAATCGGTGCCAATTAACTTCCTTTTAGTTCAGTGTGCACAAGCAGTGAGTGAGCAGTTAGATGTGAGGAGCTAATAAGAAAGAGCACATTTCCTAACGGAGGGTAATTCCTGTTTGAACCCTTTTAACACGAAGCCAACAAGGAGACCACAAGGACTCTGAAATCCCTGTGGTTGGACCCCGATCTGGACCACAACCAGTTAACTCCTCACAGCCGGCCCGTTCACATTAAAGTGTTGATTTTCATATTTTATAAACAAATACAAAAACCATGTTGTTGAAATGTAAGTTGTATTTTAATGTTCATTTCTACAGTTTTATTCTCGTGCATCCAAAGTATTCCAACAACTTTAACCAACCCGCGTGACTGTTTCACAGAACATTGGTTACATTGACGACTAACTGTGCCGTTCATGGCAGAAAGTCACATTCCAGCGGTGGGACCCTCTCACTTAGGCTGCTGGTCTGGTCTAAACATAGCAGTGTGGTTGAACCTAATCTCCCTGCCTTCATCATAAAGACGTTTTAAACAGCACTGGCAGAGGCCACCATCACTAACTACACCGCCGAGCCCTGAAGCTTCAGGGAAGTCCTCCTCTGCAGCCCGTCCTGCAGAAACGTGTTCGAAGTCTGATTTAATCCATCACTAACTTAAACTACACTGGGAGCCTAGTTAATTCCATCCAGCTATATCTTTATATCTTTATATCTTTATACCTTTATACCTTTATATCTTTATAACTTTATATCTATATATCTATATATCTATATATCTTTTTATCTTTATATCTTTATACCTTTATACCTTTATATCTTTATAACTTTATATCTATATATCTATATACCTTTATACCTTTATATCTTTATATCTTTATACCTTTATATCTTTTTATCTTTATATCTTTATACCTTTATATCTTTATATCTTTATATCTTTATACCTTTATATCTTTATAACTTTATATCTATATATCTATATATCTATATATCTTTTTATCTTTATATCTTTATATCTTTATACCTTTATATCTTTATATCTTTATACCTTTATATCTTTTTATTTTTATATCTTTATATCTTTATACCTTTATATCTTTTTATCTTTATATCTTTATATCTTTATACCTTTATATCTTTATATCTTTATACCTTTATATCTTTTTATCTTTATATCTTTATATCTTTATACCTTTATATCTTTATATCTTTATATCTTTATACCTTTATATCTTTATATCTTTATATCTTTATACCTATATATCTATATATCTTTTTATCTTTTTATCTTTTTATCTTTATATCTTTATACCTTTATATCTTTATACCTTTATATCTTTATACCTTTATACCTTTATACCTTTATATCTTTATACCTTTATATCTTTATATCTTTATATCTTTATACCTTTATACCTTTATATCTTTATATCTTTATATCTTTATACCTATATATCTATATATCTTTATACCTTTATACCTTTATATCTTTATATCTTTATATCTTTATACCTTTATATCTATATATCTTTTTATCTTTATACCTTTATATCTATTCCCGCTTCCCCAGGGCAACTTCTCTGTACAAATAACGTTTGAGCATGTTCACATGGCACAACCTTGTCTTCCGTCTGCGCTCAGGTGTGCGAATCATATAGTTGGTGTCTGACACTTTCCTTTCCACCACATACGGACCTGAGAAACGGGCAGAGAGGGCAGAACCAGCCACTGGTAACAGCACTAGCACTTTATCACCAGGCTTAAACTGTCGCTCAACAGCCGTCCTATCAAACCTCTCCTTCATGTTGTCCTGGGAGGAAGAAAGGGCTTCCCACGCTGTAAACGCTCCCTACACACGGAAACAAACCGTACCACATCAGTCTTGGGCTTAGACCCACACATCAACTTCTCTTTCAACAGTTTTAACGGCCCACGCACTTCGTGACCAAACACAAGTTCAGCAGGACTGAACCCGAGGGATTCCTGTTTCGCATCCCTCACGACAAAGAGCACATAAGGCACACCCTCATCCCAAACCTTTTCCTACCCATCTTCTGGAGCATGCCGGGCTCGAGGCGACTTGAAAGGCAAACATCAGCGGCCGAAACCCTGAATCGCCTACCTCCGACAGGGACTGATCCCCACCCAGGATTACTCCGAAAATAAAAAAGGCAAAATAATAACAGAGTGCCCGAAGGAAAGACCGTTAAGCCCAGCTGGACACTCACCTGTCTAGTCTGAGGAAGCTGTGGAATCTTGCTTTAACAGAGACGATCTAACAGACGCTAACAATCACCCAATCAGCTCTTTCAGATCCCGGACGAGCCCCCAACTGTTACGTTCCCCTTTTTGGCATCTAGGGGATGCGGGGAG